>JAEANM010011145.1:0-15419 GCA_017656035.1 Myanophis thanlyinensis
GGTGCTGTCTCAGGAATTCTGGGAGTTGAAGTCCATGAGTCATGAAAGAGCCAAGGTTCCCTACCCCTGATCTAGTGTTATGTGAGCATCATTCTCCATTTTTCCTTATCTTTTTCCTTCTATTAATTTAATAATAGGGAAACAGGACATTTTTATCAATGTAAGTATCCTACTTTTCTATTGTCCTGATTCTGATACCTAGGAAATTCTAGAAACATAATCCAGAAGCAAAATTTTCTGAAAAATACAGTTCTCTAGTGTTCTTTCTATTTCTATTGGACAGAACTGTGGATAAATATTCAGACCACTGAAATACAGATCTCTGTATATTTAGATTGCATAAATGTAGGTGACCACTAGACTTCAGCAAGGAAATGATCTGTATTTCTCTGGAGCTGATCTACTAATTTCCTGACCTATTGATTAAAAAGTTTTATTTACAATAAGTTTATGGGAAATATGGTATGGGTGTTTGTAAATGTTGAAAGGACAATTTATTCATTGGTTAACTTTCTGCTCCTTGATTTTTTGTTATTCACTTTTTCTTTTACCATTTTATAATATTTTTATTTTTATTTCTTATATCTTTTGAAGTTTTTAATATTTTTCAAAACATTTTTAATCCTCTTTTTAATATAAAAAACAATAAAAGGAAAAAGTGAAATGACTTATAAAAAAGACAAAAAAACCTGATAGATTTGATTTTATATTTGGCTAATAAAACTTGTATTTAGTGTGACCTGATTTAGAAAATATTCATAGCAGAGGCAAGATTTAAATTGAATGCATAAATAAATAGGCACACAGCTGTATCTAAAAGAATTTCTAGATTACATTTTCTGGTGCCAGGATGTAAGTGCTAATTTCTAATTAGTGCAGACAGTAGAACCAAACCATGCTGATAGCTGCTTGGTTTGGCAGGTAAAGCTGATATAAAAACGGTAGGTTCATCCATAGCTTGCCAGAAATTAATGCAATTTGTAAACAGGAGAGATCACCATTTTCTCCATTTTAAAATAAGGGTAATGAAGAGGCTTATATTGATTATGCTCAGTAATGAGGCTTTATGATAGGGCATGCAAGAACAAAGGATTTTTTTAAAAAAACTTTAAGACCTCAAATATATTTCAGCACTTTGGCTTGGGCTTTGATAAGAAGCCATTCTGGATTCAAACAAAAGAAATGTATAATCTGTAGAAGTTCCAAAAAATATAATAAGGAATTCAGGAAATGAAGACCTATGAGTGCAATTTCCCTAAGCTATTTTTTTTTTTGCTACAAACCTTTTCAAAAACATGTTTCGATAGATATTTTTATGGGAGGAAGAATCAAATATTATTGTCAGAATTATATAAATATGGAAATATTCAGTGGAAAATATTTTACACTTTTTCTATAAATCAAGTTATTATTTATTTATATACATGTATTTTGAATATATGTGTTGTCTGGGCGTTTCATTTTACAGAAAGGAAAAAAACCCCAAAGTAACTGGTATACTGATAATATTAGTAATATACATAATTATAACCATATTTATAATTATATTAGCTTATTTGTGATCATATCAATTATATTAACATACTTATACGTATAAACAACATTCATATCTAACTAATACAATACTCTTTCTTCATTTAATTTCTACCTCGTATCTCTAAGCATTGATAAAACCTATTCCACGGTAAATAATACTCTGTATCTCGTTTATCTTTTATTTTCAGTGTCAGTCTATCCATCTCTGCACAATCCAATATCTTCTGAATTATATTTTCATCTGGTGGGGTGTTCACATTTTTCCAATATTGTGCAAATACAATTCTCGCTGCTGTCAGTACATGTAACATTAAATATATATTCTCTTTATCATAGCTTTCTGGTATTATACCTAACAAAAATATTTCTGGCTCTAAATTATCTTTTCCAACCATGTATGTATTTTCCTTCAATATTTTCTTGCATTCATACCTGTCCACCACATATGATAAGTACCTGGCATCTGATTGCATTTCCAACATTTGGCAGACATGTTATGAAACATTTTTGCTAATCTTGCGGGTGGCAAATGCCACCTGTAAAACATTTTATAAAAATTTTCTTTATATGCAATAGCCATTATCAGTTTATAGTTTCTATCCCAAAGTTTTTTTTGCCATTTATCTAGTTCTATAGTATAGCCAAAGTTTTTTGCCCACACTATCATTGTTTCTTTTACTTGTTCATCTTCTATGTTAAAGTTTAGTAAGTAATTATATAATTCATTTATCAGCTTTTCACCTATCCCTAATAAGATCTTGTCAAGTGTTGTTGATTCTTTAAAGAAACCCGATGTTTTCACATCCTTCTCGTATCTTGATTGTACTTGCAAGTATGGCCACCATGCTAAATTCACCTCTTAGTTTTGTAGTTCCTGTTTAGTATTAAGTTTCCCTTTTCATTTAAAATGTCTTTATAAACTATATTTTTTCCACATTAACAACATATGGATATATTGATGCTTCCATTATAGAAAACTAGACTGGTATTTTCCTATAGTTTTGTGATTTAATTTTTTCCCATACTAAAAATAGAGCATTCCTTACATAGTGTCTTTGAAAATAGATATGTACTTTACTTCTTACATACCATAAAAAGGCATGCCACTCTAACTGAATATCATGACCATCCAGTAATAATAATCTTCTAAGCCTAAAATTAATTCATTCTGTCACCCATGTAAACAAGGATAACTGGTAGTATAATAAAAATTTTTTTATACTTTTAATGAGTTGTCTTTCAGACTTAAAAAAAGTTAAATGGAATATTTACAGAAAATATACTGTTGTAGAAAAATATGCTTTGCTATTCCTAAACTGCACAGAGCATCCAACTTCTATATAGAGTCATATTTTTATTATGATCCAAATGAACATAGAATTGAACAGCTGGTAATGACTATTTACATTATTAAGCTCAAGCCCAGGTTCAATACAAGAATCCAAATAAAATCATCCTCAAGAGGAAACCATCTACCTACAGTATCAATATTTATAACAAAGACCAAGACTTCTGTACTTAATTTTTCCCTGTTGAACTATTCTATAAGATCTTTTTCCTAACCAATTGAATGTTAAATTGGACTCTGCCTTATTATTTTGTGTCATACAGTCTGCAGTAATAATGAACATATGTTGACATTCTGGGTGATACTTCTTCAGGTATTCGAAGATGGCTGTCATTTCTACTCTCAATCTTGTTTTCTGAAGGATAAACGTTCCCAGTTCTTCAGTTCACCTTCTGATGACTTCCTTTCTGGTCCCCTGATAATTCTTTTTGCTCTATATTAAATGTCTTTATCTCTATCCCTTTTTTAAATATATATATAAAAAAAAATTTATTTAGAATTTTGATTACAGTAGTAAAATCTAATACAAAGTAAACTTAGATAAAGAGAGTAGAAAAAAGAATTAAAAATTCAAGAAGAATGAAAGAAGAAAAAGAACATAATAAAGAAGAAGAAGAGAAATATATAAAGATGTTATTTCCAGCCTTCATCATTTTAGCAGAATCTTAGTCTTGGCCTAGTAATAGAAAGATAATGATACTGATTCCCTTTGCTTCTTCTTTGTTTAGTGACTGGCTAGTAAACAATGTGATAAAACTATATAAAATCATTGCCCACGCAATAAACAAGACCAGGGACATAGGGACAGGAGATAAAATTGGAGTTGCCAAGCCTTTCCAATGATATTGTAAATAACTAATTAAGAGAGGATCTTTGGCTCTGGAACATTTTCCTTCCTTTTGTCATGCAATTATTTTTGCCTGCTTCAGCTCCTCCTTAGCTTTTGCATTGGTAAATGATGCCAACCTATCTAATGCTGTAAAAGCAGATTAGATTATGGTATCTAATCTAGAAAAACAGCACAATTTAGTTCCCAACAATCAGTTAATTAAGGGAGAAAGAAGAAGGGCTTAAATGTGGGAAGTGATGGCTGTTGTATATTTTACATATATATTTGTATAAACTTTCAATAAGGAATGAGAACTAACCATGCCATGAATTATGATTCACTTAAGCTTTTCCCCAAAAGAATATAGCTTTGATGTACCTTATTTGGGAATAATCCTAAGAATCTCACTGAAGAATTATGTAAAACTATGTGGCTACATTAATTTACTCCACAATTATTTCTATCAGAAATGTTTGGTTTTTATGTCTGCTTTCTTCTCATAGACAACCAGGTGGTGAAAATCAAATATATAAATTAAAGAAAATCCCTTTACACTCTGTTAAAGTTAGGTGTGCTGGTTATTTTTTGGTTTTAGTAAATATATGTTTTCCCTTTATATTTGTATTTTGCATATTAATTGAAGTCTTGATGGCTTAGCAAATGCTTCTCTGAATTTTCTTATAAACTCATAGATTTTAAACCCTTAGATTTTAAAGTATTCATCTGTTTTGAAATGTAGATTGCAAGGTTATGTTTCACATGAAGATAACATTAAGTGAGAGTCCTAATCCTCTTTTTCATGATTCACACTGTGTCTATTTAGTTTCAAGATAATTGGTATAAATAATGGCTCACTGTACTTTGGCAGCATGCATACAGCAACAGCATATTTCTGCAAAGATGGTATGTGAATGAGTCAGATATGGCCAACTGCCAAAAGAGACTCTATAGAAAGAATTGTTACTGGATTCTTTTATGGGAATATTGGGGCTATCTGAAAAAAAAAAACCCAAAGCAACACAAAACTAACCAAGGAGAAAGAAAAACAAAACACTACAATTACAATTCTTATTGTAAGACACATCAGACTCTTGCAGAGAGCTGATTTCTACAGTTTCAACTATAAACTGATTGTTCAACTGATTGTTCATCAAATCAACTTTTTCTAGTTTTCCCTTAACACTTTAAGATCACAGAAAAGAAATTAAGATTCAAAGAACATGTGTAAGTAAAGGAAGAATTGGTAGACCCATTGAGCCTCCGTAAAAATGATACTATATTCAGGCAATACTTTAGCATATATAAAATAAAATACTCTTTTAGCATATCAATTACTGGCTTTGTCCAGATATTCAGATATTTAGGATTTTTTTCTACCTGAATCTTAGAACATTATATTCCATAGTCTGGAGTAATCCTAAAGTCCTTTCCTTTCTCATAGAAAAATCAAGAACAAAAGGCATACACTCCTCCTTGACTATTTAATATCAGTGGGAGGGAAAATGGTGTTTGATCGTGACACTTGGCTTCAAATTAGAACAAATTGTGATTTAACAAAAAGTTCTGAAAAATTGTGCTGTCAAAATTATTCCTCAGCTGACCAATTTGATCTACTTGGAAGAAGCTACAAATGATTCCTCATTTTAAGAAAATGAGCTTAGGCTTAGTGGCACTGTTTTTCAACAGTGGAACCCTAACCCTAACCCTTGGAACAGTTTTTCAGTGGCATCTAGTTGTTTCCCACTCTGTCTGATGTAGAAAATGACCAGGCTGAACCCGAGGAAGGGGTCAAATGTGTCATAAGTCACAAGTCCCTGCACGCCCACAAAAGATTAGTTCAGTTCACCTTGAATGTCTCTTAATCCCACTTATTTCCTTTGACCAATAGTAGTTCAAATTTTGTACAGAGCTTAAGCTTGCAATAAATCTTTTATACTCATCTGAACTGCCTGAATCACTTGAATTGCCTAGTGCTTGACAGCTGACTTCTAGGGACAGCTCAGAACTAAGCTGTAACAGACATCATTGGACCAAAATTCCATTTTATCTGGGTTATAATTAGACTTTGCCATTTCATTTTACTCTTTTTAAAAATTTTGTGTATAGACCTTTTAATTATGGTGTTATCTTTTCATTTCTTTTTTATATTCATTATTATATTACACAATTGTTTACATTATACATTCCTTTGTAGTATATAGTATATATTATATTATCATACATTTCTCAAACATTGAAACTCCTTTCGAATTGCAAGAGTGTGTAACTGCAATTATTAAATAAATAAATAACTACAATAATAAACTTGCATTTATTTATAAACATAAATTATTAAATTATAAGCTTTTACCTTCAGACACACCATGTAAATCTCTAGTCTCCAAATATGTTCCTTAAATTCAGTACTTTTTCACTAACAATATGATGTGGCCAGAGAAGGCTAAGCAATAAGCATAGCCTTCCCTAACTTTGCATCCTAAAGAAGATTTGAACTACTAATTAGGAATTCTTGCAAACAAATAGTTCTGGAGTTTACTATCTTGGGAAATATGCTAGTAAATCAATATATATGATGTATGACTTTTCAACAAGATCTTGATCCTCTCTATTATGCTAAACCTCCAGAAGATTTTTAATATGTAATCTCAAATTTTCTAGTTTGGTTTGGGTTCTTTTCACACTATTAAAGAGCATTCTGTTTTTAGTTTATCCTTTGTTGAACTTTATCTTGCAAATATGCTTCTTACAGAAAAGCAAGAAGTAATTGTAATGAATACATAATATCAGTGGGAAATGTCTAGTGAAAGGGGCGTTGTATACTTCCGTGATACGCTCCTTCTTGTTGAGTGAAGAGACAATCCAACGATTGGGAAATCACCTGTCATTCACAAATCCATGTGACTGAGTTAAAAAGATAAAAGAGGCCAGGCCCGCCCTCCTGACCCAGTTTCTACGAAGTCGTAGGTAGTGCAGTCTCTCTTTAACGCTCGTATGTGTTACTTGCCTCTGTGCTGGAGCCAAAACTTGAAACACATTAATTGAACAAATAACTTCCTTTATTTTAAGTACCAACACGAATACCAGAACAAATAACTTACAATACGGTGATAAACTGACAAAAACAGAGCCAGAATAATAAAACCCTAATTAATGGGAGGGCCGGATTGTCTCTTCACTCAACGAGAAGGAACGTATCACGTAAGTATACAACGCCCCTTCTCCGTTGATTGTGAAAAGACAATCCAACGATTGGACTTACCAAAGTCACTGAACTGAAGGGCGGGAAACCTCTTATTCTGGCGTGAGCACCGTTTGAAGGACTCGTCTGCCAAAAGCAGCGTCTGCTGCTGTGTAAGTGTCCAATTTGTAATGCTTTATGAAAACAGATGGGGTCAACCAAGTGGCTGCACGACAAATCTGCTCAATGGGTACCTGAGATGCCCAGGCCGCCGATGTGGCCGCACTATGCGTCAAATGTGCTGTGATGCCTGAAGGTAAAGGAAATCCCTGCACCTCATAGGCTAGGGCTATAGTATCCCTAAGCCACCGCCCGATAGTGTTGGGCGAAGCTTTTAGTCCTAATTTCTTTTGGTGAAACTGCACAAATAAGGCCTCTGTGTGTCTCACCGAATGGGTATTCTCAATGTAACACTGTAAGGCTCTACGTACATCTAAGGTGTGCCAGCGATCTTCTAGGGAGTGGCTTGGATCCGGGCAGAAATTTGGAAGAATGACCTCCTGACCTCTATGAAAAGCGGAATTAACTTTAGGCAAGAAGATGGGGTCTAGTCATAAGACAACTCTATCCGCATGAAAGACACATAAGTCGCTTCTGACTGACAGAGCGGAGATCTCAGAGATACACCTGTCTGTTGTTATAGCCACTAAAAAAGCCGTCTTCCAAGACAGCAATCTCAACGGTGCCAAATTTAGGGGCTTAAAGGGATTTAAAGTGAGAGCTGCTAACACCTTAGAAATCTCCCACGTAGGATAGCGATGTATAATTGGAGGACTCAGGTTAGCCGCCCCCCACAAGAATCTTGTCACAACCGGATGCCTGGAGAGTGGTGTGCCTGAAGTGCAGTCCACAGCTGAGGCAATTGCTGCTATCTGCCTACGCAATGTGTTGGGCTTAAGGCCCTTGTCCAATCTGTCCTGAAGGAACTCAAGTATCTGAGCTATGGAAGGTTTAGATGCGCTCAGTGAATGCTTACTGCACCAGGTGCTGAATGCCCTCCAAGTCGTCTCATAGATTCTAGTTGTAGAAGGCCTGTGGGAAACCTAAATGGTTGTTATTACCCTATTAGAGACTTGGAAGCTGACTAGTGCCAGGCGCTCAGTTTCCAGGTGGCTAGGTTGAGCCATCCCGGATCTGGATGCAGTACCGCTCCCTGAGACAGTGGAGGAGGAGACAGTGGTAGCGTCCAAGGTGGCTCTACTGAGAGATGGAGTAGATCTGGAAACCATGGTCTCTTTGGCCAATATGGGGCAATTAGAACGATTTGGGCTCGCTGTTCCTGGACCTTCCTGATGACCCTGGGGAGGAGGGAAAGGGGAGGGAGGGCATACAGAAGACCCCGCGGCCAAGGAGAGTGGAGAGCGTCTACTGCCTCCGCCCCATGGGTCAGATACCATGCAAAGAACCTGTCCAGCTTCGAGTTGTGCTGATTGGCAAATAGGTCTACTACCAGATTGCCAAACCGGCGTTGAATTTGCCAAAATGTGTGTGGGTGTAATTCCCACTCGGCGTGATCCAGAACTGTTCTGCTGAGCCAGTCTGCACGAACGTTGTCTATGCCCGATATGTGCTGCGCCGTCAGAGACAGGAGATGTTTTTCCGCCCATGCAATCAAGAGATGCGCCTCCATCATCAGCCGATGAGACCTGGTTCCGCCATGGCAGTTGATGTGAGCCTTGGTGGCAATGTTGTCTGTCAGAACTAGCACATGGCATCTGCCAACAATCGTCTGGAAGTGTATGAGAGCCAGGCGAACTGCCCTCAGCTCTAACCAATTGATACTGTGTGCTAGTTCCGACCGAGACCATTGTCCCTGGGCAACATGTTGATTCAGGTGGGCTCCCCAGCCGTGGAGACTGGTGTCCATAGTAATTACCGTCCTGGTCGGCTCCCAAAAGGGGCAACCTTTGCTGATTTTCAATGATCTCCACCAGTGTAGGGAACGGGACACTGCCATTGGGATCTGCACTCTGCGGGAGGATGAGCTGTCTTCGCTGCGTTGATGAGGAAGCAGGAACCATTGTAGCGGCTGAGAGTGGAATCGAGCCCATGGCATGATATTGAAGCACAACACCATCTTGCCGAGCAGTTGGGAGAGCTGGTGCATGGAGGTCCTTGGCTGTTGAAGGATCTGACGTGTCAGAGATGATAGACTGTCCCTTCTGTCATTGGACAGAAACACTCGACCCTGTTGAGTATTGATTATCGCTCCCAAGTGCTGCAAGCAAGTGGTGGGCTGAAGATGGCTCTTCTGAATATTGATGGAGAACCCATGGTCCCTCAGTGTCCGTATAGTTATCTGTAGATCCCTGTGGGCCTCTTGGAGTGACTGTGATTGGACGAGGATGTCGTCCAGATATGTGTGTACCCGAACTGGAATCAGGTGTAGATGCGCCATGAGGACAGCCAGAATCTTTGTGAAGACTCGCGGTGCTGATGACAGGCCGAACGGAAGAGCCTGATATTGGAAATGTACCCCAGATAGGCAAACCAGAAAAACCATTGATAGGCCGGGTGGATCGGCACGTGGAGGTACGCCTCCATTAGATCCAGCGAGGAGAGAAAATCTCCCTGATGTAGAAGTGATAAGATGCGCTGTAGTGAGTGCATCTTGAATCTGCGGTACCTGGTGTAAAAGTTGAGTTGTTTTAAGTCTAGGATGGCTCTCCATTTGCCCAAGGGCTTGGGTATCACAAAAACCGTTGAATAGAAGCCTTTGCCTTGAAACTCCTCTGGTACCGATATAATGGCTCCTATCGCGATGAGATGATCTATGGTGTCGCGCATGAGAGCCCTCTTTTGGGGATCTTTGGAAGGTCTGCATTGGATGAATCTGGTTGGCAGAACCTCCTCGAACTCTAGTACGAGCCTGTGCCGTATTGTCTGTCTCACCCAGACGTCTGGCGTGGTGGCGTCCCATTTGTCGGCGAAATATCGCAGGCGCCCACCAATGGGATGGCGGGATCCAGAGTCACTTTGATCATCTGTACTGACATCCCCTGGTGCAGCGGAAGGGCTTCTTATAAGCTGTTATAAGCTGTCTGTCTGCCTCAAAAGGGGCGTTGTTGGTTTTGCTGCCAGTCCTGACGGTATGTGTAGTCCTGACGGTAAGTGGGATCTTGCCGGTAAGAGAGAAATCTCTGGTTGCTGACTGACGGTTCATCATAGGCGTGGAAGTTCTGCCTCTGAAAGGAAGAAGTCCTCTTACGGTCAGAAGCCCTATACCCCGAGGTCATCTTCTTCTTGCTGTCTTTAGTTTCAGAAAGAACTGGTGCCAGAGAGTTTCCGAAGAGCTGAGTGCCTTTAAAAGCCGATGATGCTAGCTTCCATTTTTGTTTTTGATCAGCTTGCCAATTCTTTAGCCATAAGAGCCGTCTAGCCACCACGGATGATCCAATCGCCCGTGCTGCAAACTTAGCCGCATGTAGGGTTGCGTCTGCCGAGAATTCAACTGCAGCCATAATCTTATTCACATCTTGATGGAGTCTCATGTCTTCTGTGGTAAGCCGGGCCTGGAGCTGATGGAGCCAGAGTAATGTGGCACGATTGAAGAAAGAAGCAGAAGACGCTGCTTTCAAGGCCCAGGCCGCAGATTGGTGACCGCGCCAAAGGACCTGTTCTGAACGCTTCTCTTCTGGTCGCAGTGCCTCCACTGGATCAGTCACTATGGTGCTGTTGGTCATTAGTGCCACCACCGGCTCGTCCACTGCAGGTGGGTCCAGTGTTGAGGCAAAGGAAGCTGGTAAGTTGTAGAACCTCTTTTCTGAATTTAAAGGAGGTTTGCCTGCTGCCGGAACTTCCCATTGCTTGCTCACCAGGTCCGTAACCAGCAGCGGGGCTGGCACCTCCTCAGGTGTTGTGGCTTGTGGTGCCAGGAGGAGTTGCGCTGTCTCTTTAAGAGTAGGCTGCTCCTGACCTGTGGCTGGATCAATTTTGTCAGATAAAAAGGTAATGGCCTTAGCCTTGTTCAGGAGAGTCCTGAACAAGGCCGGGTGAAAGAGGCCTGAAGACGTCTGTGGCTCAGTGTAGTCTTCGCCATCGTCTGATAAGAAACGATCCTCTTCTCCTGAGTGGACCGATTCACTGTCAGAGACCGAGGGGGAGTGGTCCACCGTTCTGTCTTGTTGTGCGGTAGGAAGCAACCGCTGGTGACAGGAAGCCGGCCCACTATTTGCCAGCCCACTTAGCATGGGCATCTGCTGCTGCGTAAGAGCCGCGGAGATAAGGTCCTTCGTCTGACTCATCAGTGAGGCCTGCATTGCTGCCAACGAAGAGGAGAGTTCAGTCGAAGCAACTGCAGTTGTAGGAAATGCAGTGGAGGGTGGAGCCCCTTGGACCTCCGCTGATTGGGACTGTAGCGGCTCCTGAGGAGCTGCTAATTCAGTTTCTGCCTGTGGTTCTGGCGAGGGAGAGGGTGACAGAATTGAGAGAGTGCGCCCTACAGCCAGAGGAGATAATGGCCTGGATACAGGCTCATCCTGTGCAGATGCCATTTGGTTGTGTCTGGAGCTTGCCCATTGTTTGTCCAGCTCCCTCTGGTGGTGAAGTGTATCCGTGTCCTTGGATGAGGACACCCTGGGCACTTTCTTGCTTCTGGACTCTATTGGGGCAATATGCTTCCTCTTTCTGGTGCACTTACGACCGGGCTGCGGAGACAAGTCCTGTTTAGGATCCTGGCTATTGTTGTTCATTGTGCCTGGGTGACAAAGGAAAGAAAGGGAATACAAAAATATGAACTCCTGTATTAGCAGACATGCAATGGTAGATGCATGAGGGTAGATCTGGTCTCCGGGAGAGATCCCTGGAGGCCTGTGCTTGGATGAAAGGAAAGCGCACATTGAGGCAGGCCCTTGATGAGGTAGACAAAATGGCGGATCCCTGTTGCACCCTACAGGGTGTTTCAAAATGGCAGCCGTCACTGGACGGCCTTGCCTTCAGATGGCTCTAGGAGAGCATCCTGCAGGTTGCACGCAGCCCTCAGCCTCGGTCAGGCCTCGGGCAGTGCCGTGGGAGTCGCAGCTCGATAGGGCTGCGGTCCCAGTCCCATTCCCTGGCCGCTGTGTCCCAGTGGAGGGAAATCTCTGTTTTAAATTGCCTCAGAAGGCCATTTCAAAATGGCGGGCGGGACAGCCTCCGCTGCCGAGGCTCAGCCATGCTTCAATCTTGACTAATTAAGGATGCTCCCCTGTGCTGCCTGGCCCTGAGGGGGTGATCGGCAGTCCGGACTCCCAATGCCCTTGAAACAACCGCTATCAAAGCGGCGAGATCGGAGAAAACGGCAGGCTTGGGGGGGGGAGCGCGGAGGCCGAACGGCCGTTTGAACGCTGCCTCGGAAGCAGCGGCAATCCTTGACTCAGCCAGCCTTATAGCCTCTTCCAATAGCGTCCGTCTGGCTGTTTCGTGGAACAATCTGAAGCGATCATCTCCACGGTAGCCTTCTTCACCCACATTGGAAATTAGTTTGTTGGCTCGAAGCAGCTGTGATCGGCCCGAAGCTTAATGGCCTGAGGGTTTTTGTTTGAGCTGCTCCTGGAGGATTACCAGCTCAGTCCCTGCGACCCAGATCAAGGGTTTTCCACTGAATTTTCCCCACTCCACATTCCCATCCAGAAATAATTAGGAGGTAAATTCCTTTAAAAGTTGTGGAAGGGCCATCAAACTTGAGAAAAATACAAAATTTACAGTACTTGAGAGTATTTTTGTTGTGTTGGTTGTGGAGAGACAATATCTTTCTCAGATCTGCGATGACTGAGTAGTAAACTGGGTCAGGATGGCGGGCCTGGCCTCTTTTATCTTTTTAACTCAGTCACGTGGATCTGTGAATGACAGGTGATTTCCCAATCATTGGATTGCCTCTTCACAATCAACGGAGAATGTGTCTGATCTCTGTAGCTTAGCCTATAATACTACGTGGATTTATCTGGCATCCCAGTGTGGTTTACCTTCTGAGCAAACACATAGGATGTTCCTATATTACTGTTCCTATTACACATACAAATCTACAATGCAGAGTAGCCATTGCTTTGCTGTATTAATATGTCAGAACAGGGGATAATGTTTTAAAGAACACATTATCAATTTTCAAACGATAATTCCCAGTACAACCCTAAATATGCTTACTCAATACTGAAACATATATACATAAATGCCATTTGAATGACTTCTTAGGATAGTGATGGCAAACTAAAACATGGGTCTGCTTTTGTGTGGCCAACAACTGTGGCAAAAATAGAAATGCATCAACTCCTTGGAATTTCTTTCTGGAACAAAGAGAGAACAAGGATCCTTCACAAGTTTGCTCCATATTGTCCACTTCCTCTCTAAACTGTTTTAGGGATCTGCCTATTATTGTAATCTTAGATGTTAAGAACCTTCTAAAGGGCAAGTTTCCTTATGCCACTGGGAGAATCTCCTTCTATCCTGGATGAAACAAGCTTAATGCAGGTTTAAACATAGAAAGGAAACATTTTTGTTTTAATTCTTAGAGAAGTGATAAGTATGATTGCAAAATGCATTTTTGGACTAAAATAGATTAAAATACATATGTTACTATTTCTATTGGTTCTTAATATACTTTATTGATTAGGACTGAATGATAAATTTCTACAATTTGATTATTGATCGGGAATGAGATATGGGAAAATGTCTTTTTTAAAAACTGGTCTACATGTCTTTTCCCATGTAAGATTGAGAATATCTTCACGACATTTTGGAGAGGGCCCACTCACCATCTTCAGGCTGGTGCTTTCTGCTTCATGCCAGTGTGAGCAGTGTGTGATTGAAGCTGCCATCTCTCTATAAATACTTGTGGGGGTGGGGGAGCTGGTGTGCTGGGCTGGTTGGCTGCACTGCTGCCCCTTGATTGGTTGATGGAGTTGATGTTGGTATAATGGGCTGTGTGTGGCCTTGTGAGTTTTGTTGTGATGATATCCTGGATCTTGCTGTGATCTCCTGGGTTATTTGTTTTGTAGTGATTTTTTTCCCATTAGCCTCTCATGTTTTAACGGCTTGGGTAATGGATTGTGTGATGGTCTTGCAAGTTCTTTTGTTGTGGAGTCCTGGGCCCTGTGTTGTAATCTCCTGGGTTGTTTGTTGTGTTTTGAGAGCAGAAAGCACAGCCTTAGAATGGCGAGTGGGACCTCATCAAAATGTCGTGAAGATATTCTCAATCTTACATGACAAAAGACCCGAACACACCTAGACCTGTATATCTGTACCCATGAAAATCTACAAAAACATACATACATATATACATATTGCCATCTTCAGGCTGGTGCCTATTGCTTCGTGCCAGTGCAAGCAGAAGACACCAGCCTGAAAATGGCGAGTGGGACCTTGCTGAAACGTTGCAAAGATATTCTCAAACTTACACAGGAAAAGACCCAAACAGACCTAGACCTGTACCCGTATACTTTTTTCCCTTTATTTTTTTGCCTTTTATTTGTATTACTCTTTTATCTTTATATTTGTATGTTATAATATAAATATTGTAAAAAAATAATTAAATACCACTTCAATTAAAGTTTGATTTTGAGGAAATCAAATAATAATTGACAATCCCCCACACCAGTTTCATTAAAAACAGAATATTACATATTGGGGCCTATGAGTAACTAATTAGCTGTTAGCAAAAGTAACTGGAAGTAGTGGGAACATTGTTTGAAATCAGTTTTATCATTTTCCTAGCTATCCTGGTTTTGTTTTCCATGACCACACTTCAAACATACATGTGAATTTTGCTGATGCACAAAAATAATTCATAAAAGAAAAGGTAATAATAGCCTAAAGTTATTCAAAAGCAATTATGTTTAATCATTGTAATCACCTCACATTTCTGCCACAGGTTTTACATGGGATTGTCTTATACTGATTTTGGTAGCTTTTTCCTCACTAAACTCAGCGGTTTCTCGGTAGGAGCTAATTCTAGTGTATTGGTTTGTTTTCATAAAGGGTTCTGCAGTTTTTATTATTATTGCTCAGATTGGATTTGGCATTTTACCTATTGAATCCTTACCAAGGATTAGGATAAGCAGATCTGGGTGTTTGATAGCGTTACAGATATAGTTGCAGGATGGGAGCTGTCCCCACCTTTTACAATTGACTGAAGGTTAATTTGTCGATGCCAATGGTGTTTGAGTGGTGCTTCAGGTGTTTTGGGACTGAACCAAGCACCTATTACTATTGGTACTATCCTTGCTTGCTTTTGCCGCAGTCATTCTATTTCTGTTTGTAGGTCTTTGTATTTTGTTATCTTCTCCAAGTCTTTCTCTTTTATTCTTCTGTCTCCAGGCACTGCCAGGTCCACTGTCCAGACTTTTTGTCTTTCTTATCGACAACTGTTAAGTCTATGTAGCAGGTGCCTGTCTGTTTGAATTATTATTATTATTATTGATCTTCACACAGTCAGCCAGATGTTCAGACTGTCTTTGGTATTTTTGTGTATCTTCATCATCATCCTCATCATCAGC
>JAEANM010011146.1:0-15418 GCA_017656035.1 Myanophis thanlyinensis
AGCCAGCCATGCTGGCTCAGGAATTCTGGAAGTTGAAGTCCATGAGTCATGAAAGAGCCAAGGTTCCCGACCCCTGCTCTAAACTGATGATGGGGGTTTTAGTCCAACACATCATGGAGTCAACAAAGTGATAAAACAAAACTAGATTCGTCTCTCTTTTTTTCAGCTATAAAAAGCCTTTTTATATAAATACAAGTATTTATAAATATAAATAGCCTTTAGCCTGCAAATTAATTTTATTGAAGGATCTTACTTTTTCCAAGAGGAGTGTCATATTTTTTGCAATTTACCTCCAACTATTCTCATGGAAAATATTTTTTTCAATGTATTGGACCTAGTTTAGTATTTTTGTTCTATTTTTCTAACAAGTGCAAGATTTAAGATATTAATTTGACTCCTGAATTGTATAACTGGTGGGGTATCTTTCAAAGTCATATTTCAAAGAGGCAGTCTGGGCTAGTAGTGTTGGACTAGAACAGGGGTCTCCAAATTTGGTAACTTTAAGACTTGTGGACTTCATCTCCCAGAATTCCTCAGCCAGTGTGGCTGGCTGGGGAATTCTGGGAGTTAAAGTCCACAAGTCTTAAAATTGCCAAGTTTAGAGACCTCTGGACTAGAAGCATGAAAACTTGAGTTTGAGTCATGCCTCAGAGCCAGAAGTCCACTGCGTGATTTTGACCAGTCATTCTCTCTCATTGGAGATGCTGAGAAAGATGTGAGGAGAAGAACCAAATGGTAACCTTTTCCTCATTCACAAGAAATGAGGAGACTGGGGACTCTGGACCTGACCCACCCTTTCAGCACAGTGAGGTGCAGTAAGGAAAATCCTAAACTGAAGCTAGGAGACCCTGAGTTCTAATCCTGACTTGGGCCTGAAAGCCTTCTGGGAATTGTAGAGTCAGCCCTTCTCTCTCAGCCCTAGGAAGGACACAATGGCAAACCACTTTGGAAAACATTGCCTAGAAAACAGCATGGACGTAGCTGTATAGTCATGAGTCAAGATTAACCTGAAGGCACACACACGCAAAAAGTTTTCTACCCAGATATTTTAGATCCACCAAAAAATGTTTTATGCTCACCACAAAATAAAGTTTGAGGGAGTGGATGAGGGCCATATCAAAAAGCATTCTATTGACAGGTTCCTCTGTTCCCTTTACTCATCCATACCAAACCATATTCTACCGGTGGCCATTTTGCTATGGGGGAAAGCTTTACGGGGTGCATCCCAAGTGTTTAACCCCATTATAATTCTTTTTCACCTGAAATGACTGAGATTGTTTTCAGCGCCCGGAGAACTCTGAATGTTCGTAAGGCTGAGACATTGCCCAGGTCCACAAATTCAGTTATGTATCTGTAAACAAGGAAAGTTTCAGACAAGAAGAAGAAGAAGACCATGACAGCAAAACAAGGACAGCAAAAGAAAGAAAAGAAGAGAAAGAAGGGAAGGGGAGGACAGGGAAAAAAATAGTCACTTGAGGCTGAGACCAGATATGTAATTATCAGGGCTTCTTACCTGGTTTATATGAAACAGTTTTTATTCTTTTTTAAAAAAAAGCTGTCAGTAGCCTAACATTTCAGAGTATGAAATTTTTACCTAGTCTGGTCAATTTCCTTACAAACATGTTAAATTAATCCAAACTTATTTGGAAACACTCAGCAAGGTACACATACCTAAGGACTGCCTTAAATTGTCTTGAAATAGTATAGGTTCTCCTGCTTGTGCAGGGGTTGGACTAGATGACCTCCAAGGTCCCTTCCAACTCTTTTATTATATTATCTTAAAGTTGATGTGCTGATTATCAGAATTAGGTAAAGGGCTTTTCTGCCTTGGCAAATCTTGGCTGTACTCAGCTGCAGGTCAGCTGCTAAAATATTTGTGCATTATGGATATTTCTGTTATATATTTTGGGTTAGCCCATGCAAGCCATTCTGTCTTTCACCTATTTAAAACAGATTCATTTATTGTATTCCAATATTCCAATTTTTTCTCCATGGTGAAGCTCAAGGCAATTGCACAGAATTCTTAAGGGGGTCTCCTATGCAAAGGTCTATTTAATTGGCCACCATGAGTTACTCACATAATTTTCCCACAGGTAAGCAAAAGGAAGATCAGTAGTGCTAGGTGATTTCTCTTGCTTGCCCCTCACAGGTAGTCCTCAACTTACAGCCATTCATTTAATGACTGTTTGAAGTTATAGTCAGAGATTTATGTCCATTTTTCACATTTAGGACAGTTGCAATTTCTCCATGGTCATATGATCAAAATTCAGATACTTGGCAACTGGCATGTATTTATGACAAATGCAGTGTCCGAGGGTCACATGATCACTTTTTGTGACCTCCTGACAAGCAAAAGTCAGTAGGGAAGCCAGATTCACTTAACAACTGTGTTACTAACGTAACAACTGCAGTGATTTATTTAACAACTGGGCAAAAAAAAGTCATAAAATAGGGCAAAACTCACTTAACAACTCTTTTGCTTAGCAATGAAAATTTTGGGCTCAATTGTGGTCATAAGTTGAGGACTACCTGTATTGAACTTCTTGTTGAAGAACGTTAGATATGTAGAAAATCCGAGGATAATGAAAGTGAAAACCAGTATTGTATTGCCAAAACACAAAAACCATCACTTAAGTCTAGGCCTTGCAACAGGAATGAGGCAAAGTGACTGGAAAAGATTTTTGGATTAAGGTAATTGTAAATAGGAATCTTACTACACAACAAAAAGGAATTAACTTTCCCCACCCCACCCCGCATCTACCTGAGATCACAGGTTGGTGAATAAAAAAAAACAGTGTTTCAGAATTCTCCTGTTATATAGGGAATATATCTAAGCTACATGATGTTAAAAAGACTCTAAGCAGCTACAATCTACATATAACCTGATAAATCCATATTTTACACATTTTAAATATCAAGCAGTTGAAGAGGTGAAAGCCAAGCAAGTCAAAATAATACATAAGTTTAGGGACTTGTAGCTGCTATGAAAGTGAAAAGAATGAGGAAATTTTTATGAATCTTTTTACATTATAATTCACTTTCCAACATAAGAACATAACCGAATTTCTTCCAAATCGTTAGTGATTTAAAGATTCCTAGGAAAGGATCTAAGTTTTTTGAAGTTAAAAAGGAATAAAGGGAGTCAGTTAACACCAAATCAATTAATACCTTTGATCTATTTACCCCAATATTGTCAGACTTCTCAGTTACAGTAAAACACCATATTAATGAAACAAACAAAATGTTAAAAAGTTATGATATTTATATAGTTACTTACCAAGCATATCTAAATTATATTAAAGTAACCAAAATATCTTTACAATCCCCAAAGCAAACGTTTGAGCACCCTTAATGTTTGGAAATTGAAAGTTGAAAAATTTGATACGCTCTAATTATGGTGACTACAAGTAGTTCTTGACTTACACCAGTTCATTTAGTGACAGTTCAAAGTTATAACGGCACTGAGAAAAATGACTTATGCCCGTTTTTCACACTTACGACCATTGTAACATTCCCATGGTCATGTGATTCAAAATTCAGACACATAGGAACTGATTCGTATTTATGACAGTTGCAGTGTCCTAGGGACAGATGATCACTTTTTGTGACCTTCTGACAAGCAATGGAGAAGCCAGATTTAACAACAGTGCTACTAACTTAACAATTGTAATGATAACAACAAGAAAGATTGTAAAATGGGGAGAACTTACTTAACAAGTGTCTTGCTTAGCAACAGAAAATTTGAGCTCAATTGTGGTTGTAAGTCAAGGACTACATGTACAACATATATTAAACTGTAATGCAAAATTTAAGATTAGTAGATTTATTGCAGCAAAACTACGGAGCCATTATGAAAGAATTCAACAATTTTTGTTTAACAAATTCATAATCTAATTATATCTAATTATAACAATGCTCAAATTTCTTGCAGTCTCTAGCCCACCTGTTCTACATAAAGGTCTAGAAGGGAATTTCTTTGGAGCAAGAAATACAATTTCCATCTGTTTCTTCTTTTTTCTTCTCTGGGGAAGCTAAGTATTAAATTAGAATCTTCTTCACACATGAAGTCGATGTTCTGTTAATTAGTAGGTTATTTAAACTTAGCCCTTAACCCTTTTACATATGTATGCAGGAATGCATGCAAGCCTTGAAAAAGAAAACTTGCCCAGTTATAAAATGAACTATTACAAAAGTGTTTTCTCAAAAAAAAAAAAAAGTTAAAATTATACACATTGTTCCAAATGTGAATCCCAACAGCCCACCCCAAAATGCAACTGTTAAGATAACTTCTGGCAACTGAAAATATCAATAGTAATAATAATGGGATTAAAGTAAGCATCATATATTTTTTAAATATGGGAGTTTCTTTCTACAGACTACCCCCATCGTTACTCAGTGTTAATTCAGTAGAAGGGTGTGGAACCCCTACTCAAAACTCTTCTATTTTCCTGCTGACAAAGGGGGAAAAAAGATCAAAATATGTTAAAAGATTGTCAAAGCTAGAAGACTGCTCTTATCGCTAATTACTGCAGTCAAGGAGAAACATGTATTTATTTTCCATTTGAGCACTGGAGCATTTTGTAGAAATCCATGGACATTTTGTAGCCCTTTGACAATGCTGTTTATGATTTCTACCTCTAATACAGGTACCCTTTGACTTACAGTAGTTCATTTAGTGACAACGGCACTGAAAAAAGTGACTTGTGATCGTTTTTTCATACTCCAAACATTCTCCATGGTCACCTGATCAAAATTCATATGCTTGGCAACCCACTCATATTTATGGCAGTTGAAATATCCCGGGGGAGGGATGTGATCATCCTTTATGATCTTCTGATAAGCAAAGTGATTGGGGGAAACCAGATTCACTTAACAACCAGGTTACTAACATAACAATTTGGCAAGAAAAATGGGGCAAAACTCACTTCACAACCATCTTGCTTAGCAGCAGAAATTCTGGGCTCAATTGTGGTCGTAAGTCGAGGACTACCTGCATTTGCCCACAAAGCACCTAGTGTAGTGGCTATCAGTCCATGGTCATTAATGGCACAAGACTTTTAAGGGCCATCAAGGAATTTCCAAGTTTTGCCATGGAATCGTATTAACTACCACCTTGGCACTAGAAATCTGAGGCAGATCAGTCCAATTCTACTTCTTTTTACTTCCGCCTCTCACTCCAGGGTGTGATCAGTCCTTTGTTTAGCTTTAAGCACAGGTTAGCAGAGATGCCCCAAGTCCCTTTCACAACTTACAGATGCTTTTGAAAAACAGCTGCCCTTCCCATAGAAATTCTGATTTACCAGCATGGTAAATGCTTCCTTTCTACAGCAGCAGCCCCCAACTTTTGAGGCACCAGGGACTGGTTCCATGGAAAAAGCTTATTCCACAGATCGGAGGGGGCATGGCTTTGCATGCTGCCTGCATCCCGTGGATAGGGCTTAGCTTGTTTGTGCACGGCCCCGGTTCTAGCATGCTGTGGTCCTGTGAAAGTCCATGAACTGGTGATTGCGGATGAGGACCCCTCCTGCTTGTAGTGACCATTTTCAACAGCATTGAAAAACATGATTTATGACCAGCTTTCACCCTTGCAACCATTGTAGCATTGTCAAGTGATTAAAATGTGGGTGCTTAGCAACTGGCATGTATTTATGACCGTTGCGCTGTCCCAGGGTCATGTGATCACCTTTTGTAACCTTCCCAGCCGGTTCCCGACAAGCAAAGTCAATGGGGGAGGCTGGATTTGCTTAAGAACTGCAAGGTTCACGTAACAACTGCAGATATTTGGTTAAGAACTGTGGCAAAGGGGTTGTAAAAGGGGACAAAGGTCACTTAATAACTGCTTTGCTTAACAACAGAAATTTTGAGCTCAGTTGTTGTCATAAGTTGAGGACTACCTATTGTGGATTCCCATGTTTCAAAAAATTTTAAACATGAGAAACCAGATGCATAAAATCTCTACAAGTTCAGGTTAAAATAATATTTTAATAAATGTTTTAAGCTCTCACCTTCACTGAAAGAATCCCTGTATTCTTCCTATTACAGATAGTCCTCAACTTACAACCAGTCACTTAGCAACCTTTTGATGTTATGACAGATACTCCCCCACCCCAAAGTATTTATGATTTGATTTCAAAGTTCCAATAGTCAAGAGCGCTCCTACAATCATGTGACCGTATTTTGGACACTCAGCAATTAGCCTGTATTTACAGCTATCTGGAGCACCCTGTGGTCACATGACTGTGATTTATGATGTTTTTCCCCAAAACTAGTATTTTTTCCCAATTAATATTTATTTCAGTAAAAAAAGCCCCATAAAAAAGAATGAGTTTGCTTAACAGTAACCATGTTCGCTTTGTGACTGTAGTGCTCACTTAACAACTGCCATAAAAAGATTAAATCAAGTCTAGTAACGGGATGATCTGCTTTATGATCATCACGACTTACAGCCATAATGAGCAGGCTCTATTATGGTTATAAGTTGATGACAACCTGTATAAGATTAACATAAATTAAAAAATAGTATACAAATATCATTAACAGGTATTTTCCCTATATTAGCCCAGTTTCTAACGCTCAAAAGCAAGGGCATCCCCTGTATTTTTGAAGTCCTTCAACATTTCCTTTGATTCCCCCTCTGAAAAAATGTGACATTCTAGTGCCAAATCCTCAATGACCCAGAGTGAGCAGTTGTACAGTCTGGGCGGTCTTGTGTTTTCAAACAGAGTACTCATTTTACAAAACCCTGAATGTTCTCTTCCACACTTGAGACACTAAAGAGGCACAAGTAGTTTTTAGTTCACAAGGTTCAACCAAGGACGAGCACACACCTGGGAAGTTACAGTTCTATTGCGCAGACAAGCTAAACAGACTGAGGATGCTAGAAGGAACTAATTTGATTTTTCTTTTTCTTTAGGGCAACAGTGCACCTCCTTTCGATTATGCTAAAATTATCTGTTGGGTACTATTTTTCATTCACGTAAACCTCAAAGGAGCTGATACAGGTTGTCCTCCACTTGCGATTATAATGTTGCCAAAAAGAAGAGGGGGTTCAAAGCACCTGAAGGCAGGACAAGAAGCCACGGATGGAAATAACCTACAACTAAGGAGAAGTTTCATGACAGTGAGAACGATTAATCAGTGGAACAACTTGCCACCAGAAGTTGTGGACGCTCCATCACTGGAGATTTTTAAGAAGAGATTGGGCAACCATTTGTGTGAAATGGTATAGGTTTTCCTGCCTGAGCAGGGGGTTGGACTAGAAGACCTCCAAGGTCCCTTCCAACTCTGTTATTCTATTATTCTTTGGAGAGATAAAAAGGACCAGAGGGATAGCCTATTTTATCTACAGGCAGTCCTCGACTTATGACCAAAACTGAGCCCAAAATATGTGTGGCTAAGTGAGATAAGTGAATTTTGCCCCATTTTGTGACCTTTCCTACTACAGCTGTTAAGTGAATCCCTGCAGTTGTTAAGTTAGTAACACAGTTGTTAAGTGAATCTGACTTCCCCACTGAATTTGCTTGTCAGAAGGTCGCAAAAGATGACCACATAACTCTGAGACTGTCATAAATATGAGCTGGTTGCCGAGCATCTGAATTTTGATCCGTGACCATGGAGAGGCTGCAATGCTTGTAAGTGTGCACAATGGTCACAAGTCACTTTTTTCAATGCTGTTGTAACTTCGAATGGGTCACTAAACAAACCTTGTAAGTCGAGGACTACCCGTACTGCTACAGGAGCTTTGCAAGTTGCTAAAAAAAAATTACTGGTTTGCAAAGTGATTTTACTTGTCCTCGTGTAATTATGGCCATATCCTCATAAAATTCTCTTTACTTGTTTGGTTGATGTAGCCTTCATCTCATCCCCAGCCTGAGGGTGAACAAGTGAAGTCATTCTTGCCAATATTAAAACAATATTTTTGCCCATTCTTTCAACATCATGAAGGTGGGTGAAATCTGTTAGGTTTTGGGTATCTATTACCTTGGAGGGGATCTATTACCTTGGAGGAACATAACGGGGCTGGGAATGACCAGAACAAAAGTAATAAACGCCAGAGAGGATCACCAATGGGGACAGCACGTTTCATGCTGATGCAATTTTTTTTAAGGGTTTTTTTTTTTTTTTTTTTTTTGCTGACTGAGCGATGGGTGGAGTGCACTCAAACACCGTTGTGGGAAAAGTTTTGTATCAGAACTAGATTAAACCTGGGCAGATAAATTCCCTTGCATTTGTTTTCTTCCAGTCCTGGTTTAATTTGCTGAACATAATTTGTTTTAGAAATTTCCCTCAAAGGATCTGAGTATTTTGATGCAATGCTCATGAGGATCACAATGTTTTTGCATGTGGGTAGTTAAGCAATGAAGAGGGTGTGTATGAATACCCAAAGGTGCTTTTTCAAAAGGCAACTGGGCTATCTTTGTTTTTCCTTGAAGACCTTTTGCTTCTCATCCAAGAAGCTTCTTCAGTTCTGACTGAATGGAGGAGGTTAGAAGGATTTGTTCCTTGCGATCATCTGGTTGTTAGCCCTCTTTCTGCTAGTCCTTGAGGACCCTTGGAGGTTTATCTGTGCCTTCAGGTCACCTGAATAATGCAAATGGACGTGGAACCTCCTTGGGATGGCTGAAAGGACTGTGTCGTAAACAGGAGACCGATGGTGGTGTGGTATCCCTCCCCCTCTGTTGAGATAGGGGCTCTTCAGTCTTAACGTAGATGGCCTCTTTGACCTCTCTTTCAAACCAGAGGTCTTCTCTGTCCAGAAAGTGGACTTTGCTGTCTTCAAAGGAGTGACCTTTGCCTTTCCAATGCAGATGGACTGCTGGATCTTGTCCTGATGGCTTTGTTCTTCAATGTTGTGCCATGCATTTGTGAACTGGTTGTTTTCCTGACCAACTTCCCTTTGTTGACAAACTTCCCTTTCCTTCCATTCTCCACTGTTCAGTCAGAACCGATAAAGCTTCTTGAATGAGAAGCAAAACATCTTCAAGGAAAAAACCAAGAAACCCCTTTGCCTCTTGAAAAAGCATCTATGGGACAACCATGACTTGGTTGGTTGGGAACCTCCATGGACTCTCTGCCTTTGATCTCCCCTTGCACTTTTTTTTTTTAGCTTTAAACCATTTTGCCACTGTTAACACAAAGTCCTGTGCTTGAGGAACACTGGGAAAATTTCTCCTGGATTTTTCAACCAATTTGTCTACTTGATTCGAAACTGAATTTACACCTACGTGAGACCTTGATCTGTTGGACAATGCCAAAACCAGGAGCCCTACATTTCATACTGCTTTTCTCTCGGTCACTTCTAATCCTACCATTCTAAAATGTTATCACTGCTGAGACAAGGAAGGGAATTTGGAGCAAGATGACCTGGCATCACGTGTTCTGGGTGGTAGGATGATGTGAAACAAGGAGAACAAAAATAGGGATGAAAGCAATCCCAAAAGAAGAGCTGGCTGCTGCTATATCAATTGGACATCTAAAGCCAAGAATATGCTATTGTAATTGAAAAAAAAAATATTCCCATGACGTCATCTTCAGTAGGTTAAGACTTTCCTTCCTGACGACATCATCCCTCGATAAATAAAAGGACTAGGAGTGACAGGATAGCAGTAGTCCAGTATTTGAGGGGCTGCCACAAAGAGGAGGGGGTCAACTTGTTTTCCAAAGCACCAGACAGCAGGACAAGAAACAATAAGAGAGGAGAAAAGCAACCTGGAATTGAGAAACTTCCTAACAATGAGGACAATTAATCAGTGGAACAGCTTGTCTTCAGAAGTTGTGGGTGCTTCCATCACTGGAGGCTTTTAAAAAGAGACTAGGCAGCCATCCGTCTTGAATGGTATAGCGTTTCCTGTTTGAGCAGGGGGTTGGACTAGAAGACCTCTAAAGTCCCTTCCATCTCTATTCTGATTTATTATTAATACGAATGCCCCATTAGCCCCATTAATGCATTCACCCAGATGTGGTTACAGCTGTGCTCTCAGTGGCTGTTTTAAAGCTTCCACAATTATCATTATCTTCATGAAATAGGATCAATGGCCCAGAATCCTCTGGGAGATGACAAAGATACTACGCACAGTCAAATAATAAAATGTATTCATAAACCATAAAGAAAAGTTGTAATAAAATGTAAGCACCATTAATGTAGAATAATATGGGCTTACAACATTCAAACAAAGAAACAAACAATTGCACAAACAATGAAAATGCCTGGGAGATGAGAAATGTTTAAGCTTGATGCTAAGTAGATATCAGCATGCTCTCTTATGGCTTTCTAGGGGAAGGATTTCCACGAAAAGGCCCACGATTAGGAATACCATCTCCCAAGCAATAGTACTCAGAGAAGCCTTCATAATACATTATTGTGAATCATTGCGCAATCAGCCAGATGTTCAGACTGGATTTGGCATTCTTGTCCACCTATTGACCCCTTTATTAAGGACCAGGGATAGGCAGATTGGGACGTTTGATGGTGTTAAAAGTCACATCACGGGATGGAAACTGTTCCCAGTAAAGTAACTTTTTCCAGTCGACTAATGGGGATTTTGCCAGTGCCGATGGTATTCAGGTGGTGCTCCAGTTGTTTGGGGGTTGCCTATGACTTTTGGTTATTATTGTTATTCCACCGTTCCCAAAACAGCTTGTAAGCAATATAAACAATTATAAATAAAAATACCAGAAAGAAAGATTGCAAAAGAGGTAAGCCAACTTCTTGGATCGTTCTTGGTTAGTAGCATCCTGCCTGTCTCTCATGTCCCACAAAGCAGGTACGAAGATTGTACTAAGTTTTGGGCTGCATTTGGAACAAGCAATCTGAAGCTTGAGAAAACATGCATGGGATTTGCTAAAGTAACCCCCCAAATTCTACCACATACAGGTAGCCCTCAACTTACGGTCACAATTGAGCCCAATATGTCTGTTGCTAAGCAAAACAGTTAAGTGAGTTTTGCCCCATGGACATTGAAGAAAGGAAAAAAGAAATTAAAATGAAGATAAAATCACTCCGTGTGGGGGAGGGAAACCCTGTTTTTTAAGAAGGCTAGTATATTGTATAGTCCTCGACTTACAACCATTCGTTTAATGACCATTCAAAGTTACTGAAAAAAGTGACCAATTCACTCACAATTCCATGGTCACATGATCAAAATTCGGTTGCTTGGCAACTGGCGTATATTTATATTTACAGCATTACAAGGTCATGTGATCACTATTTGCAACCTTCCAGCCCACTTCCGACAAGCAAAGTGAATCAGGGAAACCGGTTTTGCTTAACATCCAGATAATTCCTTTAACAAATGCTGTGATTTGCTTAGCAACTGTGGCAAACATAGTTGCTAAAATGGGCCAGGCTCTCTTAACGACTGCTTTGTTTAGCAACAGAAAAGTTGGGTGTCAATTGTAGGTCATAAGCCAAGGATTACCCGCAATATGTGTACATAACCCCCTGAAGCCTGCTGAGAATTAGGAGAATCTGCAGGGCTGAGAAAAAGAGTTGTCTTCTGGTAAGAAGGGTACTCAATAAATTTAATAAAATAAATAATTTTTAAAAATGCAATCAACTTGGCAGCTGTAATTACAAATCACAGCCTTTTTTAAAAAGTGAGCAGAGCTTTCAATGCATGGACATGGCTTCAATCATCATTTTTTTGCAGCAACATTTGTGTCCCTCCCCTGGGAGAATCTGTGTGTGTTTAAATAGGAAATCTAAAGGAATTTAGAAGGAGTTCTAAATTCAGCTATGGTATTTCTGTCCAGGTAACTGGATATCAAAAGCTTCAAATGACTCAAGAAGCTTAATATTCTAGGCTAAGTATCTAGAATTCTATTGAAAGAGGGGTCTTTTATTAAAATAGGAATTAGCTAGGTTTTTTTTTAAATGAGTTGGTCTCTCTCTTTCGTGGTCTTTTGCTATTAAATACAGTCTGTCTCTCTAAGGAAATCAATAGTAAAGAGCTGGATATAAGAAGCAATTTTGTCTTCTTGAAGGTACTTGAAGTTAAAGATTATGTTCCCATTATGGACTTGCTAGAACTGAAGCTGGATATTCAAAAATGAATCAACGTTTTAAAATCCAACTAGAATTGCCCGATTGTCATGACAATGTCTTTTTCCATACTTTTCCTTTAACTAAAAAAAAAAAAGGATTGAAGTATTTTTTTCTCACTCCAATCCCTGCATTATGGCTTGATTTTCTTCGGCTGTTTTTCTAACTTTCTGGAAAATCACAATGCTCAACTGGCTGCCACTGCCTTTCTGACATTTTTTTAAGATCTCACAGTAGTCCAGCTCAGGATGTTTCTATTTCACTTCCTGCTAAGCGGGCGAAGCTACAGCTGATCCAGTAATTTAAATCTCCTGTTTTGTTTCAGTAGATTGAGAGGAGATATGGGATTTAAATCGGATTAAGAATTTGCTTTGAAGGGAACATAGGGGCTTTTCCACTGCAAGGTAGCAAGCAGCAAAGATGGGAAAATAAATCAGTTGGCTGCAGCCGCTATAGTTAGTCCTCGACTTCTGGCCACAATTCAGCCCAAGATTTATGTTGTTAAGTGGGACATTTGTTGTGAGTTTTGCCCCATTTTACAACCTTTCACTGTTAAGTGAATCACTGCGGTTGTTAAGTTAGTACCAAAGTTGTTAAATGAATCTGGCTTCCCAATTGACTTTGCTTTTCATAAGGTCACAAAAGGGGATCACTTAACCCCAGGACACTACAACTATCATAATCATGACTCAGTTGCCACACATCTTGTGATCAGTATGAAAAATGGTTATAAGTCACTTTTTTAGTGCTGTTGTAACTTATAAATGGTCACTAAATGAACTGTTTTAACTCAAGGACTGTAATTATTTCTTGGACATTTTCTTGGCATCCTGACACAAGTATATTCCTTCATATATCACATGATCAGGGAGCATAATCCGAACAAAATTTCTGGGTTCACATATATTTTACTAGACTGTTTAAAGACCCAGTGGCTAACTAAATACAACATATTTGATTTGGTTGGTTTTAACCACAATTTTGTCTTTTTTGGCATAGCTCATTGTGCAGATTCTGATCGGTTGGTGGCTCTTGCATTGTGCAAGCTTGAAAACCACCATAGAAATGTTTTCACTTTGATCCTCTCTCCATTGGTCTTTACACAATCCTTTGGGGACCACAACAGGCTGGTTGTAAGCTCTGTGCAGTCTCCATGAGCTCTGATGTCAACTGAACACTCACAAAGACACAATCCGGGGCTGTTGCATATTAAGGGAATTCTCACTGAGTAACTTTCATTTCAGGTCTGGATCATCTTGCAATGGAATTCTGTAGAAATTTCAACTGTTAAGTGTATTTTTTCCCATTTTCCAACCTTTCTTGCCCCAGTTGTTAATGAATCACGGCAGTTGCTAAGTTAGTAACTCAGTTGTTAAGTGAATCTGGCTTCTCCATTGACTTCGCTTGTCAGAAGGTCACAAAAGATGGTCACATGACTCTGGGACACAGCAATTGTCATAAATAGAAGTTGGTTGACAAGCCTCTGAATTTGGCCATGCGACCATGGGGATGCAGACACAGTCATAAATGTGAAAAACAGTCATAAGTCCCTTTTTTCAGTGCTGTTGTCAAGGACTACCTGTACTGAAAGTTTTCCACTGAAACTAACAGCTGACTGGCCTCAAAATATTGGTGTAGACTTTTTAGGGACTTAGCCTACTATCTAAAAACAATGTAGGGCAGCATCACAGTCCCCTTCTATGAACTTGACTAAAAAGCTGGAAGCTAAATGTGCATATTTGCCACCTCTCTTGCGGGAACTGCATTGGCTGCATATTTGCTTGTAGGTGCAACTCAATATGCTGGCTGTGACTGTTAAAATCCAACATGGTCTGGGACCAGTTCATTTGAAGGACTATCTACTCAATCACCAGAGCAGGGAGGCAGGGAACGTTACATCTTGCAGGATTCTCCAAGGTGAGTCCCTTCCTGTGGAAATAAAATTGGCCCCCACTTGACCCTCTTCAGAAAGGCTTTGAAGACATGACCTGGCCAATGGGCTGGGAACCCCAAGGCAATATGGACCCCATATTTGATTTGATTTGGTTATTGTTGCTGGTGGGGATTGGAGGTGCATTGGGTATTGTTTTGGGGTTCTATTTCTCTAAACTGCCCAGAATCACCGTGAGTAAGTTAGGCGGCCAAATAAATTTTCATAATAAATAAATAACTTGTTGGTGGCTTGGATGGGCAGGAAAGGCCTCTCAACTATCAAGTGCAACTCCCCCAGTATGTAGAAAACCAATAAATTATTTTATTTATTTATTAAATTTATTACATTTCATTTCTTCTGCCAAGCTTTCAAGCATTAACTTTTCTAGAAACTTATTTTATTTGGGTTGGTTTTTCTTTTTTTCATCCCTACTTTTGTATTTCTCATTACTATAAGCTTTACTAAGTCTTGGAATAAACAGAAAGGCAGTGTACAGATGTACATAATAAATACTTCAGTCAAGAATGAAGCCAGAGAATGGACAAAAGGATCACAATGACACTTGCATGATGAAGTCATCATGTGAACAATTATGTACCTGACATTATGCTTCCTGACATCTAAGACAAGGGCATAATTGTCCCCTTCAGGTTGTTGTCCCATCTGGGTTATTCTGAAATGGATTTTGCTAATCTTATAGCTTTTTCTGTCATTAGGCTTGAATTTACCCTATTTCCTCAATCATCATACTTGAATTCAGCTGATGAGAAAAACATCAGGTCTTGGGGAGATATATAACTCACGTCGAGTGAAGAAATAGTATTTTGCTTAGATTCCCGTCTATGTGTCAGATCAGCCTTGGAGAGCTGCAGTTGCTATAGCAACAGCTATAAGATATTTGGTCAGGACTAGTGCTGGGGGGAATGGTTGTGATACATTTTGTGCTACCTACAAAGATGGCTGGTTCACTATCTGGAGGAGTGCAGAGAAGAGCAACAAAGATGATTAGGAGACCAGAAGCTAAAAGATATGAAGAATGATTACAGAAATTGAATGAAAAAAAGAGAGACTAGGATGACATGATAGCAGCATTCCAATATGTAAGGGGCCATCACAGAGAAGTGGGGGAGAGAGTCAACCTATTCTCCAAAGCAACTGAAGGCAGGATAAGGAGCAATGGATGGAAATTAATCAAGGAGAGATCCAACTTGGGAGAAATTTCCTGACAATTAGAACAATTAACCAATGGAACAGAAATTGCCTCCAGAAGTTGTGTGTGCTCCATCACTGGAGGTTTTCAAACAGCCATTTGACAGCAATGGTTAAAATTGACTAGGAAATCTGAATTTTTATTTTATTTATTTATTCAATTTATATACCGCCCCCTCTCCCTCAGGACTCGGGGTGGTTTACAGCCAATAAAAACAAAATAGAAATACAAAATA
>JAEANM010011147.1:0-15418 GCA_017656035.1 Myanophis thanlyinensis
GAATGGCTGCGTAAGCATTTCACTGCATATTGTACCATGTATGATTGTGCATGTGACAAATAAAATTTTAATTTGAAATTTGATTTACTTGATAAATAGCAATTCTGAATAACTGTGGAACAGCCCTGTTCCACTGGCATACATTTGCATATTTAAACATTTTTTTTCCTTAGTTATAGCTGCGTATTTCTCTCAGATGTTAGCCATCCTTAGGATGATGTAAGGACAGAAATTTGATAAGGCAAGCAATTGCTTATTTTATTTATAATGCAATTTGGATATGACTGCCAGGCGGATATCCCAGGAAGAGAATTAAAACAAAATCCAAAAAAGAAATTATTACTCTAGACATGAGAAATAAAACAATTACTGATGAGCCACAGATTTTACGACAGAAATGTGAAAATCAGTGTGCTCAGCCAACCTCCTCCAAAAACTTACTGCAATAAATCTTCAGCTTAACACATTTGTATGAACTAAGTTGCTGAGACATTTGCATAGTGAAATATTACTCAAAATGTCCCATTTTGTAGCTCTTTCACCTTGAATGAACCAAATTTATTTCACATCTGGAAGCAAAGAAGAAGAACATTAGAGATATTGGATCTTATAGATTTGATTTGTTTTGCTTAGTTTATCACAGGTTTAATCTTCTAAGCTCCTGGCTTGGATTTTGGATATTTTTCTTCCTTTTACAACATATAACTTCTGGTGATTTGAAAGAACAATGCAATGTTCTTTTGCAATGTGTTGCTTTATTATAGCTTCTACTAGCGTTCATGTGCTGCTGAGTATGAATAAATGTTTTTTTTCCTCCTCTCTATCTTGCTGCTTTTTAATATTAATACATTAATTAAAAACTCGCAGCAGTGATACTTACCTCAAAGGTATCCCACTCAGATTCCTGCTTTCATTAATTTGTCCTTTTAGAAGCCAGTTCCTCAGACAGGATGCAGGAGGAGTAGAAACACAGCCTAACAAATTGAAACTGGGATTGTGCATTCACTCCAATAACCCCAAGCTTGTGCAATTAAAACAAAATCAATCCCATTAATAAAATCATCTTTGCAAATGCAAGGCATTGTCGGTACTATTAAAAGTGCAGAGGAACTGACAGCTGTAATTACAACTAACCATGTGATTGAACTGAATGAAACTCCAGGATTGCAATACAAGGTGTCTCGTAAAGAGTGTGCTTGTTTGAAAAAAAAAACAAAACACAAATTGGCCTGCCAGCAAGAGTAATTAAATTAGAAACTTTTTCCCTTACTAATATAGAATAACTAATGAGAAAATGAGCACCCTGGATCCAAGGAGATGAACCTTGCCTCTTTTGAAAGCTCCAGTGAATTGGTGTGAAGTGCTTGTCTGTTTATTGTAAATATTTTCTGCAGATGAAAGGTGCTTTGCCTTTCAATGGCTTAAACAGAGAATTAGTAAGATTTCAGCCATGTAATGATCAACATTCTAGACAGTTGTTTTTTTGCCATCTCTGTCCCCTTTTGACTACTTGGGAAAACGGTAAGAGATCAGCAAAAAGAAAGATCTTCATACAACATACCTGGGCTGTTATTCAACTGACCTGCTGTAAGTGAAACTAATCTCTCTGTTTAATAGACGGAAGGAAAATTCCCATTTTTCTTTATTGTGCTTTCCTTCTCTTCAACAATCAATTAAGGTAGAAGTGAGATTCTTTGTTCATGTATTTATTTTAAAATGCAGCTTTTACCTCAAGTAGGGTGAATTCCAGCATTTATTGATAGATGGACTAAGCTTTATCTTTTTGAAACAATGGTATTACTGTTTTAATGAGCATTAATTTAATGAGATGTCCTGCTATCTAAGTAAGTAGATCAATAAGCCTTCAGTACTCTGCATATGTTCAGATATCCTTTGAGAAGAGCTCCTGCTGAACTCAGGTCTCCAACAGGCAGTGTTCATTCTTTAATTCTTGTTTCTGATGAATCAAAGTACATTTTTGTCTTTTTATATATGAATATTTTGTTTCCACAAAACAAAAACTTTGTTGTTTTTTTCCTGGATACAGTAAAAACAGAATATAAGTTTTAACCTGATCAATGAAAATTAATTTTAAAAGCAACCATCTTGCTATTTTGAAGTTACTTACCAATTTGACGTATGTTAATAACTCATTTATTAAATTCTTACATACATTTACCTTTGAAATACATACACTGGTTATAATGTAGAAAAGACAAATATGTGCTTTTGGGAGGACTACAATAAGACACTTCATCTACTGAAGCATTTTAGTTAGTACTGAAGTAGCTCTGCCCTTGGTATTAATAGAGGTGGCAGTGTTGTATTCTGAGGTCTATTATTCATTTTGTCAGCTGATCATTCCTTTGTAACTCAGCTGTTCCACTAAAATACAGTTGCTTTTTTCATTTCTTTCCCTGGAGAAACATTTCCAGCACTGAATACTTTTTGTTTGCTTATTTTCCTGATGGGTTTGCTGCTGATTTTAAGTTTTGTTTTTGATGAGAGCCATCATTTCATAAAAATAATGGGTTATTTTACAAGTTCTGCCCTTTACAAGAATATTTTCATCCTCAATTATAATTTATGGGGTTGTATTCTAATGTATATTTTAAAAGTTTTGTGTTGTTATCATTGCCAAAAGTAGCTTACTTACATTAAGACTCTATTTTCTGAAAATTGTGATTGTAGCATTTTGGAAACTGAAAAAGTAAGGCTCCAGAAAAATTGTTTAGTTTTCATACCACTGCAAGACTCTACTTTATCATTCTGCAGTATAAATTATCCTACTTTTTAAAGAATATCCTATATTTTAAAGAATATTTATAGAAATGTATTAAATTAGGAGATATTCAGAGTAATTTTGCAGCCTTGCATTTTCCTTTCACAGAAGACAAATAATTTCTAAAGTGAGGGTAGCTTTGGTTCACTGCATATTCAGAATCAAAGTTGTTGCAATTGTAAAAAGGGAATAAAATGTTTATATGGCACAATGACTTTCAATAGAAAGCAAGAATAACTTTCAATCTTACACATGCACATCTAACAAAAACAGAAATGAAAACCTATGAGACCACTTTTGATCCACAATTTTATACTAAATGATCTGAGGCACAACTTTGTTGAAAATCAGTAGAGATCAAGAGATTATGTAACATTTGTTGGATTAAGTTGAACTATATATTTTGCACTCATTACTGTTGGATATTCCCCACAAATCTGACAGTATTTGGGTCACACACACACACAAAGATAAGTAAAGATTATTTTTTTGAGGTTCATTAATATAGTTAATATTCATCACCCATATTCTCTGTAGGATTGTGAGGTCTAATTGGATGGTCTGCCCTAAGCACCAAATGGATTCTAGAATGAATTCCATGCAGTTATGGAATTTCTCAGCTCTACTACAGGTAGTTCTGTTTAGTGTTTGTGAACATCTAACAGGAGAGCAAACTGGGCACTGAACATAATTAATCCCAAATGTCTTCTTTCTGGTGGTGGATTCCAATCATTTTCTTTGTTTAGAAAATCCCCGCAGAAGAGGAAGCACCCAAAATTATTCCTGGAGAAACTAGACAAAAAATGAACCTGACTCTACATAGCCATGTTGAGCCTACCCCACCAATGTTTCGGCGAGGTCCCACTCACCATCCTCAGACTGGTGTCTTCAGCTTCGTGCCAGTGTGAGCAAAGCGTGATCGGAACTGCCATCTCTCTATAAATACTGGGGGGGGGGGGGACTGGTGTGCTGAGCTGGTTGGCTGCGCTGCTGCCTCTTGATTGGTTGATGGAAGTTGTTGTTGGTATAATGGGCTGTGTGATGGCCTTGTGAGTTTTATTTATTTATTAGTCATATTTATTAGTCATATTTATATACCGCCCCATCTCCGCAAGGACTCGGGGCGGTTTACAGCCGATAAAAAATACAATAACATTTAAAAAAAAAAAAACCAATATAAAATCATTAAATTTGCTGTTAACATTGCCATAGTGTGAGCATAACTGCAAATGAGTTTAGCGAATTTCTTATCTTTATACCTTCCTTAGAATAAAGACAATGACACGCTGAAGGACCTATTGAAAGCCAATGTGGAAAAGCCTGTTAAGATGCTGGTGTATAGCAGCAAAACTCTGGAGCTCAGAGAGACATCTGTAACCCCCAGCAACATGTGGGGAGGGCAAGGGTTGCTGGGCGTGAGCATTCGGTTTTGCAGCTTTGATGGCGCCAATGAGAACGTGTGGCATGTGCTGGTAAGTAGAAGCTCCATTTTTCCCCTCTTTTTTTAAGAGAAGAAAATCATTTTGTGTGGAGAATCTTCTGTCTTTAACTGCCTTTTAGCTATGTGCTTCCAATAGGAATTCACCCAAAGGGGCATAGAAAAAAAAAATCAATTAGTTGCATATGACTCTTTTACTGCTCTTTCTTCATTAAATTAAAGTCTGCATCAGTAAAAAAAAAAAAAAAAAAAGTATGATAGATATCATAGAGTCTGTTGCATATCTAGAAATAAAGCTTTTCTCTGTGTTTCTGGGTATTTTTGTAAAAAACAATGAAACTAACATTCACCAACACCGTAATGCATTTAATAATATGGGATTTCCCCCTTTCTCTCCAAAACTGCAATCAATGTGCAAATACTTTTTTGAACATACCTCTATAGTACATTTTCAACAACTTCTCTATCTTGAAGACAGTGCATTTTTTTCCTGAAATGCACATTTCGTTTATTAAGAAAACTGAAAATATTTTGCTGGTTATGTGGCAAAAGTTATATCATATTGGCTCCTGGGATTTCATTTTTTCTCTTTTTCTCTTCACACCCAGAGGTTAAATTCAGCAGGTTCACTAGAACCGATAGTAAATTTTCTAAGAAGTTTGGAGAACCGGTTGTTAAAAGTAATCTCCTTTTGTTTTTTTCCACTTTACAGGGTTAATCATGTAAGGAAGACAGGAAAGAAACATTCTAGTGTTGTTTCTAGCCTAATCTTTATTGCCCTACTTACAGAAACTGCCCACCCAGTCATATGATATCCCCCAGCCATGCCCACCAAGCCATGCCCACAGAACCGATAGTAAAAAAAAAATGAATTCCACCACTGCTCATACCCCCTTCCTTTTCTTCTCTCCCTCCAAATATAAACTAACAAGAATCTGTAGAGATTCTCAATCATCCAGGTCATGGTTATCCCAAAAGCACTTATTGTGATAACAATAATAGAATAATAGAGTTGGAAGGGACCTTTGGAGGTCTTCTAGTCCAACCCCCTCTTCAAGAGGAGTCCTATACCATTTCATACAAATGGCTGTCCAATCTCTTCTTACTGTGTGCATGTGACCATGTAGACATCAGCAGTTGAACTTGATTTGAAAGAGTTTTTTAATTTTTTTAATATCTTTTGTACTTTTCTTGGCGTGATTAAGGTATTAATGTTTTTTTAAAAATTATGTCTTGTAATTAGGAAGTTGAACCAAATTCTCCTGCTGCAATTGCAGGTCTTAGACCTCATAGTGACTACATCATTGGGGCAGATACTGTCATGAATGAGGTAAATATATATTATTTCATTTATTTTAAAAAATTCTGACCATTTTAGACTCAATTCAGGTTGCTCATAATTATTTGCAATTGCTTTGTGATAAGCATTGTTGAGCTGTATTGAGTTGAGCTGTATTTGAGCTGTATTTGAGTAGGCATACATAACTTAGAAATTAATATTTATTATTAATTTTATTACTAATTTAAAGATGAATAGAACAAACAAGTGAAAACTGCGAGGAAAGGTTATTTTAGAATTTGTGCATATATGTATTCTTTATTTTTATTTATTGGTAGAAACAAACTAATGTTCTCATCTGCTAAAATAAGAAATTCAGCTCATTCTGAATTTCAGAACATTTAAATAAATAAAATACAGTTGATTAAAATTAATTGAAGTGCCAACTAAATATGTTTTTTCCTTAGTCTGAAGATTTATTCTCTCTCATTGAAACACACGAAAACAAGCCATTAAAACTTTATGTGTACAACACTGATACTGATAATTGCCGAGAAGTCGTTATTACCCCAAATACTGCATGGGGTGGAGAGGGAAGGTAAGTTGATTTTGTTCAAAAAAATATGAAATGTGATTAAACTCACCATTTTGGTACTGTGTCTGGGTTGTTTCCACACAGTCAGATTTGTACCAAACTAGGCAGATGCAATGCCAGTGTAAATATTTTTCATAGATTTAAATTTATGTTAAGTATTTTAAGATATTTATTGCTTACCCGTGAACTCCATTTGCAATTTAAACAGACAGAATATATGAGGAATAATTTGCTAGTGTGATTCTATTTTACAATAAAACTTCTTAGGGTAAAACTCGTATCAAAACTCAACTCACATGCTGCAAGATTTTGTTAGAACACAAGTACTTAAAATATGTAAAGTACTTTGAATTTTCATGTTGAGTGAATGGTGTAATTCTGTATATGATGAATACTATATTTCATCTAGGTTTCAATTAATTTAGAAAATAAATGTCCATTCTATGGGGCTAAAGATTTCCTTCTCTTGGCTCTGTATAATTTTCCATGTGACTTGTAGATTTTTAAATAAGTTTTTAATGAGTCCCCTTCAAATTCATAGTGTATTAATATGCCTCTAACATGAGAAATAAAGTTCTGATTTTATCTATATGTAGCTGAAAAAAGAGTAGTATGCAGGTGATCTTTCACTTATAATTGGTCACTTAGCAACCATTTAAAGCTATGATGGACCCAAAAATAGTTTTTATGATCTGGATTTGAAGCCTCAACAGCTACCCCCCACTCATGGTCATGTGATCCTATTTTGGGCGCTTGTCAGCCAGCCTGCATTTATGGCCATTTGCAATCTCCTACAATCACATGACTGCAATTTATGGTGTTTTATGGCATTTACTTCCAGTTTCGGCAAATAATACCCATTTTCAGTGCCATGTGTGTGCTGCTATTAAATTCATAAACAAAATATGACTATTTAAAGATATTGTTAAATTCTGTCCATACAATTCCTCAAAGGCAATCCATTGGCATGGGGTAAGTGTGAACATATTTAGGGTTAATCTTGTTTCTCTTTATATTTAAAGCCTAGGTTGTGGCATTGGCTACGGATACCTGCATCGAATACCTACTCGCCCTTTTGAAGAGGGAAAGAAAATTTCTCTTCCTGGTCAGTTGTCTAGTACACCTATTAGTCCACTCAAAGATGGCTTCACAGAAGTAAGTTGTCATCCTTTTCTTTTGCAGTCTACAGTGTGACTCTCCCAACCACTTCTGGTGGAATAATATCCCATCATTTTGTAATGTATTATTCCTATATGTATGTACTTTAAAGCATGTATTTCTTGTAACATCTTAGGGAGGAGCAGATCTCTGATAAAACAGTTTTCTTTTTAATTAGGTACAACTGTCTTCAGTTAATGCCCCTTCTTCATTACCACCTGGAACTACAGGAGTAGAACAAGGCTTGGCCGGTCTTTCCATTAACACAACTCCTGCTGTCCCTAACGTGCTCAGTACAGGTTTGTCTTTCGTGTAATACCAGTGTTCTGTTTTCTAAATGTAATTATATCAGGGGTGAGTGGCAATCTATTTAACTTACATGCCTTGTACAGTAATGTGCAGTATAGCTACAAAATGGAATATTACTGGAGGGCTGGGTAGAGAAGGGTCTGGTTCTTGAAGAAGAGGCCAGATGTTAAAATCTCAGTTTCTATAAATAGAATTCTGCCATCTTTAATCTGGTGTTTTTTTGTTGTTGTTTATTGCTAGTCTTGTGAATCTGCAGTAATTTGATTCTGAGAAGGTAGGATACACTCTGGAACTTCACACAATGCAGCACAAGGTTTTTCATTAAGGAGAACGAATGAGCAAATATTAGAGTTTTCTAATGCATCCAAAACACTAATTATGTTTTGTTTCTCGTCCAATATTTGTCTATATTTTAATGTTTTAGAAAATTTTAAAAATCATTTCTTTGGCCAAATGTTATGCATGATAGGTGATCAGAAGCAGCAAACATTGGCTGTATCTCACCTTCCTTTGTCACCTTGAGATAAAACAAGGGAATAGGGGCTTATAGCAAATTCCTATTTCTCTTACAAAGCAATAACAAGCCACAAAGTAGTCCAGTTACATTGCTTGGAACAGGTGGAACCCATAAAATGGTATTTCTCAAAACATAAGCATTAGAGTTCTTCAAATGCAAATTTCAAGCTCAGCATTGGATCATCTTTGCATGAACACTTTTCCTACTTGTCTTGAGCACTTTAAGGAAGTACGAGAAGATGAATACGATTTTATAACAAAGGTTATGTTTCTGCCAAAGAAAATAGAATAGAATACTTGAGGATTAATACTATTCATTCATTTATTCCTGTTTTCATTTTAGAATTACATTACAAAACAATAACATATATTAATTATTTTGGCTTGTTTTTTTAATTTATTTCAACATTGAGTGACATGCTCTGACACAAAAGGACCCTAATCTCTGATATTTCCATTTTTTAAAAAAAATAAAAAGTGGTTAATAATAAAGATTTTTGCTGGAAAACCTAGAGACTGCTTTTAAGGTAGATAGGTTGGGCTACGTCAGAGATGTTTCTGGGTATGTTGAAAATAGCATTTGAAAGATAATATGGCTTGATTTTTCATTAGGTGTTCCTACAGTACCATTATTGCCTCCTCAAGCAAATCAATCTCTTCCTCCAATTAACTCAGCTGCTCCGTTACCAGGTATGAGGTATCAATGTGAATGAATATTCTTGTGTATAATAATGAAAAGGGTGTTTTCAAAAACAGTGGATGTAAAAAGTCTACACACACACACACCATTAAAATGCCAATTTTTTTGAGATGTAAAAAAAGTCAGACCAGGACAAATCACTTCAGAATTTTTTCCACCTTTAATATTCTGAAGTGATATATCTTGATCTGATTTGTTTACATTTCAAAAATCTGGCATTTTAACAGGAGGACATAGAACTTCTATATCCACTATAGAAAACAGCCTGTGATTTTTTTTTCTTTCTTCACTCACTACAGTATCTGAATAGATTTTTTAAAATATTTGAATCGTGTATCATTGGTTAATTTTCAGATGCCGCTCCAAGAATGTAGTTTTAGGATATAGTACATTTGCTTATACCAAAGAGAAGAGATGATATAAGAATACTCTGAGAACTAGAAGTGCTAACCAAATAAATGATGATAATTTTATTTCAATTAATATATATTTGGCTAAATATACAATTTCAATTAATTGAAAACTATATTTTATATATATTATAAATTAAAATTAAAGATATATTTTCATTCCATATTACATGAATATAGAGAGCCAGTTTGGTGTAGTGGTTAAGACACCAGGCTAGAAACTGGGAGACCGTGAGTTCTAGTCCTACCTTAGGCACAAAGCCAATTGGATGTCTTTGGAATAGATAGTCTTTCTCAGCCTTAGGAAGGAAGCAATGACAAACCACTTGCAAAAAATCTTGCCATGAAAGCTACAGGGACCATTCCATACAGTTGTCAGGAGCCAACACTTACTTGAAGGCAAACATACACACACATATGCCTACACAAAAATGATATGAATATACCAGAGCCAAGATAATCTTAATTTAATAATTTTTTTAAATAAAACCTTCTGTAGTCTATTTAGTGGACAATTCACTTGATATTTTGTTTACATGAGCTCTAAAGAGAAGCTAATATGAAATGAACTTTTCAATAGCAGTTCTCCTTTTCAACTTCAGCTCTTTGTGAAGTTCATTTGTTTAAAACATGAGTTCATGCAAGACAAAAACAATTAAAAAATAAGTATAATGACTCTTTACCTTAAGGTTAGTGCTAAAGACGTGTGATTGAATTACCTCCACAGTGATCCAGACTAGATGAGGATGTTTTAATAGTTTTTGACTGTATCTTTACACAGTCTTAATACACTATAGTGTCTGACTTTGAAATCAAATGTACAGTCTCGGCAAATTAGTGCAGGTTAGAATTTACAATTTGAAGGAAAAATATGTCAAACTGAAAAGCCTTATCTGAGGACTATTCCAGATTTACAAAAAAGACAGAGGTGGCCCTGTGCCCTATCATGACAAAAGTAAATAGAAATGGGAACCGGGAACTCTGAAAGGGAAAGAACTGCACTGGTGTAGCAATGAAACCTATAAGACTATTGGAAATAGTTTGCAATTTATGAATAACAAGACCTTTGCTCCTTGTCTATCGGTAACATTTGGGACAGTATTCGTATACATATTTAAAAATCATAGAACCATTCTTTGAAAAGATTACTTAAAGGTATATAATACAAATGATAATGAGAAAAATGGCACTCACTGTTTATAATTTAGACTGCTTCTTAATACTTTATGTGAGGGAAGGAAGTACATGCTGATTATTTCCATACTTCTATACTATGCTCATTCCTTGAAGTGATACACATAACCAAGGTATCTTCTGGATATCCATTTGTCTAATGTTCTGTCTTCAATATATTGTGATTGTTAGAAAAGATTCAAAGCATTCCTCCAATAAATAGCTTTGTCTCTTTTTTCTGCTTCTGCGAGTAATATGAACGTCTGAAATTTAGCGTCTTATTTTTATTAGGACTGATGGCTTTACCTGCTGGACTTCCCAACCTGGGGAACATCCCTAACTTGAATTTATCTGGTCCACATTTAATTCCTGGTCCTGGATTAGTAGACATTGGGCAGCCTGGTATGTTTTGATAAATTTCTGAACTGACACCTGATAACTCAATCTAATTATTTTAGTTCAGCCCTGTTACACATGACTTTATGTAAGCACTAAATTCTCTTAAGCTTATAATAAGTAAGGCTTTTGTATGTTTGCCTGTAGCCCAGTTTAATTCAGTATCATAACATTTAGGAGGAGCCTCGGTGGCGCAGTGGTTAGAGTGCAGTAATGCAGTACTTCTGCTGACTGCTGGTTCAAATCCCACCAGGCTCAAGGTTGACTCAGCTTTTCATCTTTCCAAAGTGGGTAAAATGAGGACCCAGATTGTTGTGGGCATTATGCTGGCTCTGTAAAACCATTTAGAGAGGGCTGGAAAGCACTATAAAGCGGTATATAAGTCTAATTGCTATTGCAATTTAGACCCCATTCAGGTAAAGAAAAGCCCGTGAAATCCTAAAGAGAATCCTATGAAAGGAGTATACTTTTTCCTTATTTTTCTTGCAGTCCCAGCACTACTGTGCATTATTATACAATTTGTGTCTCTAGCTTCTTCCAAAATATAGCTTCCCTAGCTTCTGCCACAATATAATTGATATGGAGAAGGGAAATAAATAGATGGAGATCTTTATTTTAATTTAATGTTAATTAGATTTAAATTTAAATTATTTTAAGTTAAATTTAGTTTCTGCTCTTGTTCTTTTTGGAGTGCCACCTCACCTGCTAATCAGGATGCTCTTGTGTGCTAAAAAGTAAAATTAGATTTGACATCAACTAAACAACAACCATCATGTCATATTTTATTGACATACTTGAGAATAGAAAGTAATGTTAAATCTTTTTGATGCATTATTATCAGTGGTAAAATATTATTGTGAAATAAAAGACATCCTATGTAAATGGACAGTATTACATTTACTGCATAAAAATGCAAAAAGCTCTATGAACCCTGGCATATAAATTGATTTTTTATATTCAAGTCATTTTCTGAAATCTTCATGAATAGATATTGGATGGGACAGAATTCAGAGGACCGTGAAAACAGAATCACATGCCCTTTAGTTTGTCTGCATGTTTTTGGCTAATGGTTGTTTATTCATTTGCTGCATAAAGAATGTGATTTTTCTGAAGGGAGGTGGGATTCTTTTACGAAATACCTGTGCCATAAGAAGTTAACAGCAGTCTTAAAGCTTTGCTGTGTTCCGATTAATATGAGACCTGGCCATCTCTATAGGCAACAAGGAGTCCTTAAGTGGTGGGCCATGATCCTTTAAGGGTCATGAGGAACTTTTAATAAAGTAATACATTTTTGCTTCTTGCTCACACAAAGCAAATGATGCTAGAAAGTTGTTTTACTGTTTTGATCCAATGATTTTAAAAAAAAAATAAAGTTGGAAGGTCCTTTCAACATTTCATATCATAGATGGATGAAATGATTAAAAGTTTATTTCTTGTCCAACCTTAACCCTAGTAAAATAATTAGTGTATTAGCTATCACATATTCATTTATCATTTTAGGAGGAATTGAACTGCAAAATTTGAAAACCTCCAGGAAATTAGTCTCTAGTAGAAAAATCTTGCTCAGGATACACATCTGTAGGGATCCTTATAGAAAGTCTTTGGTTGTTTGTATATACCCCCACCATCTTCCTTGTAATACACTCATACACATGCAAAATTGCTATTTACAAATAATATAGCTCTGTAGGCTAATGACTTATGCAAGTAGACTGCAAGCTTGTTTTTGTCTTCTGATGTTCTTAGGATTGCCACCACTTCCTTCTTTGCCTCCAGTCAACCTATCTGGAATTGCACCTCTGTCCCCGGAATTCCTTGCCAAGTTCCCATTGGTCAATGAGATACCCACTCTCCCTGCGGATCTGTTGTCTTCTGTTCCCATCACAACAAGCTTCCCTGTAAATCCTGGCACGACTGTAAATGTGGAACAAACCTCTGCACTCATTCTGGATACGGCTGTTCCCCCCATGGTTACTACTGCTGCTTCTAATGCTCCTGCTGCCAATGCATTGTCTCCTGAAGACAGAGGAGATGGGATAACTTCCTTCAGTGAAAAGCCAGCACCCTTGGTCACAGATACAGCTGTGTCTGAATCATCATAACTTCAGCTGATTGATTGGATTGGGCTTGATATATTTATTCAACAACAGTATATGCAAACTATGATTACTTTCATGCTAGTTTGTATTTTGTTGTCAGAGGTCTTGTAAATATATGGAAGGTGACTTAAGGGTCCAGATTTTTACAATGGGCTTGGTGTAGGGTAGAGAAAGGGGAAGGAACTGCTTATATTTAAAAAAAAAAAGAATAATAAAAAGGAAATATCAAGGTAGGATATGCAGGTGTCCGCTGCCAAAATTGAGGATTTTTTTTAAAAAAAGTATAATCTGACTTCAGTAGGCTACCTTGCTTACTTTTTTCCCACAGATTTGCTTCTCTTAGAAATGAGCAAGTAATTCATGCTTGTAGTATATGAAAACTTTTTTTCTTGTACTTTGCAAGAATTAGAATTTTGGTAATACATTGTGAGGGGTAAAAGTATTTACTTTTGTCCAAGTTGTACATTTTAGCAGTATAAAGATCTTCAAATTAGAGCTGTTTTATTAAAAACTTCAGAACATGACTTGTAAATTCAGCCTCATTTTTAAATCTGCCTGTATGCAGATCTTTCTGTTGAGCTACTGCCCTTTTACTTAAATCTAGTCTCTGCTGCTTTGCTTTATAAGCCCACTGTCAAAAGTATTGTGAAGAAATCAAAAGGAAACCTCATAATGTTGGACATGGCTGAAAAACAGGAAGATGAAACTTTTGACTCTTTTTTGTAAAACAGGTTGTATTGAAAGACCTTACATAATGGCAATAAATTCTGAGGATTTTATCTTGTAGCATTCGGAGAGCATATTATTAAAACTGAACAGGAGTAAATACACAATTATAACACAGTTTTGGAATGAAAAATATTTCATATACAAGACACGTATATTATACCCCACCTCACCCCCAATTTCTTATTGTTGGCCTTGCTTGGCTGGAATTTCTGGAAGGCCACAGTTCTCCAATTCAATAGAAAATATTTATTTTATTTAAAACTTAATTATTAATTGTGGCCCAGCTAGTAGAAAATTAAATGTTACAGCATTCAGCTTCAAATCCAATTCTGTGATTATTCAGTATGGGCCTGAGAAAAGAGCCTTAGATTAATGAATCCAGATAATTAATACAACTCTTCTAAAAATATATATTGTTGAAAAATTGGCTTTCCTTTTCATGTAATTTTGGAGTTCTAAAGCAAATATTAAACATGTCAACACATACAATTATATGATTTCCTAGTTCTTACTGCCTCTATAGAAATTTAATTTTAAGGGCTCAGGTGAATGGAAGGCTGTATTCTGTAAGCAAGCACTTTGTTCAATGACACTGCTTTGCTCATACATAATTGTGTGCATAACACTTGACAGTCTAGTCTCTTTAAAGCATTACTTAAGAGAGGATCTATCCTGGTGGGAGAAAGACTCATTATTCCAGATCCTTTCAAAGGGATCCATTGTAGTGGAAGTGTACCCTCATATCTGAGAGCGGAGATCATTGCCAAGATCATAACTAGCTCTCAAAAAACAAAATGGAGGACACAGTGTGTTCTGCCAAAAACAGGTACAGTAAATGGCTATCCAACGTTAACAGATGTAGCATGCATCCATTTTAAGTGAAATATTTCCTGCTTACTAGTAAAATGACAATATTCATGTTTACTTAAAAGACCTGGTTCAAACAGTTTATATCCAAAGTTATTGGTAAGAATTGCGACCTTGATCTGGCATTGCAGGGTTGATACATTTTCTGTGTCTTTTCTGACTGTCTCCAAGAAACTTCTGAGTTTCTGTATCCACAGAGAAGTAACTATCACTTTGCCTCCCCGTGCAAGAACAACCCCTCATTTCAAGAATGGAAGGAGGAAAATCATAGTCCTATTTCTGCATCCTTATGGAAAACTGATTTCTCTGGAAATGGAGCAAGTTTTCAGAACATTGATTAATCTTTCATAAGTATTTCCAGCAAACAGGGATGTGTCACTATTGGTTTCGCTTATGCAGAGATGTAGATCAAATTAATGAATGGCATTCATGTTGGTGAAAGGGGAAGTGTTACACAATTAAATCTGGGTGCGAGTCAGCTTTTAGAAAATGGCTGAGGCTATTTTTCAGCCACTCTCAAAGACTTGAAATGAAGACTACATTGGTAGATATATCCTTGCCATTTTGGAGGCAATCACAATCATAACGCTTCATCTCACCAACTGAATAGTAATTCAAGCTTGGAAAAAAAGAACTGAATGTGCTGTGGTCACAACTCGTAATATATTATCTAAAAAGTACTGTGCACTGATGAAAAATGCAGCAGCATCCATTGATGGTATTCCACAAGGTGGTTTTTCTGACAAAATGAAGGCGGAAGCTTTTATGAGTTCTCTCCTTTTGCTTCAGATATTTCTGCTCTGACATCTACTCCAAAGAAATTGGAGACATTCAGGAATATACAGTTGTGTTCAAAAATATGCAACCCCCACTGAAATTTAGTGTTTTGACCAGTTTGACATTGATTTTGATCATTCAGTCATCTTGCTTACAATTAAATCAAAGAGGCACGTGTAGGTCAGACAAA
>JAEANM010011148.1:0-15418 GCA_017656035.1 Myanophis thanlyinensis
TGCACACACACACACACATACACACACTGAGGAGGAGGTAAACTTGCAAGAAGTTTGAAGGGGTGGGGGGCAACTTGTTTACATCACGCATTGGAATTCCCATGGTGGAAAAAAAAGGTGATGAGGGTCCTTCCTGGGGGCCAGAGCTGGAAGCTTAAAGCCTGTCCTTTTAATGCCTCCCCACACAGGCCTGGACAGCAGGCTGCATCAAAGTACCTTAAAGAGACAGACTGTTGCAGCCTTCCAAGCAGCTTGGTTGTGAAGAGAGTTAAAAAAGTTTGGCAGCAAGTCTTTCTCTTCCTTCTACCCCTCCCTCTTTCTTTGTTTATCCCTTTTCTTCCTTTCTCTTTCTCCCTTTTTCTTTATTTCTTTTCTTTCTTGTCTCTCTCGTCTCCGTCTCTCTCTTTTTATTCCCCCCCCATCGCTGGGGAATTTGGGGATAGCAAGGGCACGGGGGGTCTGCCCACAAAGAATAGAAGGGGGAAGAGAAGAAATAACTTGGGAAAAAGGAAAAGCCTCTTTCCCTCGCGCTGGCTACTCCCTTGCCTTCCCCCCGGCCCGGATTTTAAAGTGCTATGTACAGGAGGTTTTAAAGTACTAGGCATAGGAGGTGATGGGGCTGTAACCAAAAGTGCTCAGCTGACTGGTGGTCGACAAAGCCCAAGGCAGAATTGCACCCTGGGAGGCGCCCAACTCCAGCACTTCTCTGCCACCCCCCTCTTGCCTCTTAGCGCCCCCTAGGTCATCCCACCGTCCCTCAGGGTGTACCACCCTCTTTGGGAACCACTGATTTAAAATTATGACAGGCTTTTAAAAAGTTAATAACAACTTGCTCTAGTAGCTGCAACTGCCATTGCATCTTCACCGTGCAATGAGGTGATTGCATTTTGGGTACTTGACAACCAGCTTGCATTTACAACTGATTGCTGTGATCCACAGTCATGTGACCATAATTTGCAATTTGCCAGTTTCCAGCTATTTTTGCTGATTGGATTTGCTTTGTGATTTGTTTTTTTTATTATTAAACAAGAAAAAACCCTCAGTCTTGGTCATAGGTAAAGCTTTTATTTTTCAAGAACAATTGAACACAAAATTCTTTTTCAATATTTAACTAATAGGATAATAATTCTTACTTAGAAAAAATCCATTTTCATACTCCCCTACGCAGTTCATGTTTACTGTTGCAAATCTGATAATTAGATTTTAATAACTAATACTTTAAAAATGCAATCATACTAGAAGGAAATGAAATTTGCTAGTTTCTAATATTTTTTCTAAGTTGTTTGGAGGGCAAATAAAGATAGTAATTAATTAGCATTGAAGAGATATATCACACTGTACTAAACTACAAGGTGTTATGCTGACTCAGCATTGTAATTTATTCAGAAGTCCTGTTTGTCATATTTTTACTATGTATTTCAGAATTCTGAAGAAATATGTTTTTTAATATCCAATAAAGCTTTAATGTACTGTTGTTCTGAGTAGATATTATGAACAAAAAAATTTATTTTTAAAATTTGCAATAGAAATAATAATAAATATGACCAATAATGTAATATTAATTCCTCTTATTCATTTTATTCATTTTAAGATGAGCATTATTAGTAATGTTATTCTATTTTTTAGGATATGTGGGTCTAGTAAATCAGGCAATGACCTGTTATTTGAACAGTCTTCTACAAACTCTTTATATGACTCCTGAATTTAGAAATGCATTATATAGGTAAGTAGATGGATTTGACTAATTTTGTTATTGCCTTTAATTGAGTTATGAAAGTCTTGCTAAACACCTGAGAGACTGCTGCATTTACAAATTATTTTACCCATTTACATAGTTGTTTGCAATCTATTCAGTGTTCTAACATTGATTATTGTTGTTGAGAATAACTTTGTAGATATACTTCTAAAGTTAATCAATACTCTTTAAAACAGAGTATGTCATAATCATTCATTTTCAAAGCAAGGATTTCCTGGAACATACTTGTAAAACTATTATGATATGTCATTAGTTGTAGGACAGATGCAGTGATTGATAAGGATATTTACTCTGCAGTCTTTTTTCCCCTTAAGCTTAAATGTGGATTCATAGTAGAGTTTAGAATTTCAGAGAAATAGTAAAAATGGTTCATAACAAATAATTATACAAACTTAAATCATGGTTGTTATAAAAGGATTTTAAAAGATTATCTACTATCCTATTATAAATGTTTACTCTGTTTTATAGTACAGTTAAAATTGGAGTAGGTTCATAGTTGTTATCCACTATATGGTTGTATGGTTATATTTTTGATAATAGGTGTGGATGTCTATGGAGATTTTCCGTCATCCAGGTCATGGCTGCCTAAAGGTGCTTTTTCAAAAGGCAACTGGACTTTGTTTTTCCAAAGATTGCCTTTTGTAAAAGCAACTTTGGAAATGTTGGCAGTGTTAACTTTTTCAAGAATATATCTAAAAGTTCAGTATGATTTGATGAATGATAACATGTCATAGTATTTATACTGGAAAATGTTCCATTATGGAATACTTGAATATTCAAGCATGGGAATTATCTCTTCTAAAAAAAATTCAATATCAGGCTGTAAAGATCATATATTTTGCTTTTTTTTTTCAAATTTATCTTGAAGAAATATTTCCATATCAACTTTCCTTTCAGATACCGCTTTTTACTATAAATGAATGTTAGGAACACTTCATTTTTAACAGGGTGCTCTAAAATAATTCATTTTGTCTGTTGGTGCTAATGTTTGTGGGTTTTTTTTTAATAGATGGGAATTTGAAGACACTGAAGAAGATCCAGTGACAAGCATCCCTTACCAGCTTCAAAGATTGTTTGTTTTATTGCAGACCAGCAAAAAGAGAGCAATTGAAACGACAGATGTTACACGAAGCTTTGGATGGGATAGTAGTGAGGGTATTAATAAGCAAATATTTGGTTAAATTATTAAATTAGGACATATATTGACTGACATTGTCTGTGTTCTGATTATTAGTTATGTACTTGGTCAGGATATGCATGACTCCTACTTGTTCACATATTAAACAATCCCTCGACATTCTTATATAACTGGAGAAAGAAAAAAACCACAATTGTGACATGCTGTCATATCTCAAATATCTCTGATTAATAGCATTCAAAAAGTAAAGATAGCAATAGCTTAAAATTGGCTTCTGAATTTATACTTATTTACATAGCTGTTGAGAATCAGCCAATGTACTAAAGTTTAATAACCTATTCTTATTACAAACCATTAACCAAAATTCTCAGTTCACAGTAACAGAATAATAAAAGTACAGGAAGACAATTTATAGTTTAATATGGTATTAGAAAAAATTACTTGATAGTAAGAAATGTCCAAGAATAGACCATTTTGTTTGTCAAGATTGTGGACTTTTACGTTCTCCAAGCAGATTGAAAGATGTTTCTTTGAGGATGGTTTAATATGTTTTCCTGAATTAAGCAGAGTTGATGGCCTAATTTCTTGGTTCTATTATTTAGTTTATTTAAAGTTCAGTATATCATGACAAAAAATGTTAAACTACAGTTGTGAATCCCTGTATTTAAAAAAAAAATTGAAAATAATTGTGAGGACAGCCAAAGTGAGATAGGTAGAGAAATTTCAGTTAAAACAAGCAGTAAAATAAATTAATGTGCTTTTTGTAATTGGGCAAAGAAATTGCTTTGATGGGATGTATGCCTGTATTAATTAAATAAGATAATTTTTGTTTTACAATAGCATGGCAGCAGCATGATGTGCAGGAACTCTGTAGAGTCATGTTTGATGCTTTGGAACAAAAATGGAAACAAACAGAGCAGGTATAATATTTTTTTATTTTTTTATTAATATTTTATTTTGTTCTTGTGGTAATGAGATAAGAAATAACAAATAATTAGAATAGTTAATAAAATAGTGCTATGCGTATCCTAGATTTAAAGGCTATTTTTAAACACTGGGATGGAAAAATTGTACATTGTTTAGCCAGAACTGTTGAAATTTGAGGAATTCAATCTGTATGCATTTTAAATGAAGTGTCATTATTTTGCAATATAATACTCTGGGAAGCATCTTTAAGTAGATTGTAGTCAAGGGAAACCAAGAGTTATGTGATCCTTCCAGAATTTCTATCTTATTTCCTTTCTTCAAGCTGGAGTCTCCTGGTAAAAACTCCTTTACTCAGGAACCATCCTAATTTTTTTGAACTTATCTTTTGTATCCCTCAAAGCCTCTAAAATTAAATCTATCTTGTAAAAATTATATAAAAAGAACTTAATTATTCCTTTTTTCTTGTTTTTGCCAAAAGCTGCAACTTGCTGCTTCCAGACTTGTTTCTATGAATCTCACAATACTTCTATATATACATGCCTAAAATAACCAGAGACCTTCCCCATCCCTGTATATATTAATTGTTACCATTACCATCAGTTTTCAGAAAGAGCAGTTTCAATACTCTAATGTGAAAGCAAGCATTGTTGCTGGACGAAGCAATTGATAACATTACTCAAATTGAGCACTAATGGGCAATTCAGTTGAGATATTACTCACAGAAAACTCTGGTGGTATAGACTATTCAGCACTGTGTCCATAATGCTGTGCTTCAACTAGATGATTTACATTTAACATATTTACACTTCTACAGATGCAAAATAATGCCATAGTTGTTGTCCAAAGGAGAGCTTGCAATATCTCCTGCAATATCTTCTACCTCATCTTAATCATAATGTGGACCCCTTGCACAAAAACATCTCTGCTGTTTATTTAAAGGTGTCTGAACCAGTCAGTAGACTTATATTTGGCTACTATACAGAGGTTTCTTTAAAAGTTGTTACTTATGAGTCCTTTATATTCATGAAATCTGTATACAGGTAGTCCTTGACTTACAATCATTCAAAATTACAACAGAACTGAAAAAAGCGACTGGAGACAGGCCTAGATTCCTTGTGGCAATTCAGCATTGAATCTGAGTCACATGACTCCTGCTTTTCCTTTTCTCATTCTTCTATACATCCATTACACCAATCTTTACTAATTGTTCACTGTTTCTTGTCCTAGTTCAAGAATGTACCAAAGAACATTTTGAAATATTTGGTTAAATATATCTGCATAAGTATTTCAAGGAAAAGAACATTAAAATCATTTTATATATGAATATGGCTGTTAAAAAAGACTTAAAATGTGAAAACCATATGCATTTATAAATATATATGAAATTGATATGGGCTTTCAGTAGAATTAGGCATATATTTTAATTGGAATAGAAATAAGCAGAATTCTCACTAAACACGATAAAGACAAATTGAATAAATAAATATCTGCCATGAATTTATGTTCAATTCTATTTTCATTTTTAAAAAGTAACTGAAAATAGGCTGACCTAATGAATAGCCAGAGCAATACCAATGAATTTTGAATATATTCTATTTTTATTTACTTAAGGAATGCTATTAATAAGATTAAGGATGAAAGGCAGAATTTAGAATAGATATCCTGAACTACTATTATAAGAATATAAGGTATTCTTTTGCAGTTTAGGATATGTAAGCCAGCTAGATCTAAATTCTTCAGGAAATAATGCTTCATAAAGGTAAACACAATTATTTTTGCAATATTGAAATATTTTTTCTTTAAATGCAGGCTGATCTCATAAATCAGCTCTACCAAGGCAAGCTGAAGGACTATGTAAGATGCCTGGAATGTGGCTATGAGAGCTGGAGAATTGATACTTACCTGGATATTCCATTGGTTATTCGACCTTATGGCGCCAATCAGGCCTTTGCTAGTGTGGTGTGTATGTTAAACTGAATGCTACTACGTCTTTCTATATAATAATGCTACAGTACTGTCACTTCTTCAAAGGTAAGCATCATCCTGGAAACTCCATCTTGGGTTGTCCGTCTTTGTGCAGTAGACCAGCTAGCAAGCTTTAGAAGACCCTTCAATGCGTCCTACTAGTGCATGTTTGAGAAAAGGAAAAGCAGTCAATTTAACATGTGAAATCTTAACATTGCAGATGTAATAAAACAACACATGTTCTGCCTTTTTTGTAGAAAAACGTACTTTTAAAATATATGGGCTTTAGGTGAATTAATTTTTCTGAAACTTGGTAAATATTACAGCAAATAGGAAATGAATTCCTATTTGCTATAATATTTACCAATAGTTTCAAAAAATTAATTCCAAAAATTAATGGAATTAGTAATTAATTCCAATTCCCAAATAAGAAAAGAATTCCTATTTGGAATTCGAGATAGGCTTTTGGTAGGACTGGGGAAGGAGAACTTTAAGTTGACAGTATTAAGATGCCTTTGGAATATTCACTGAAGTCCCAACAAACTGCATGCAGTTTGAGACCAACTTCTGTGGTACTTGTATCTCTGCCAAATCAGTAATTGAGCCTATCTAGTTCCCTCCAATCTTTCATTCTAGCCATCTTGCTTTGTTTAGGAAGTTTAGATTGGGATAACCAGTGATTATTGGTTTATAAGAGTGACTCTGATTACATTGACCAATGTAAGTGAGACAGGAAGGATTACTCCAAATTGAAAATAGATATGCTGATCACTCCAGTTTTCCTAACTACCATACCTTCCCATGATGGCACTATGCAAGCAACAAAGAGTGGATTTTTTTTTAAATGTCACACTTCTTTGAATCAACCCTGATTCCTGTTAAAAACATGAAAACTCAATCCAAGCAAATGCTAACTTCTTGCCAAATTAGGCTTCTGGTCCTAACCCACTTTTTCTCATCTTCAACATTTAGACAGAGTTAGAGATAAATATAGTTACTATTTTAAAGAGATTGTCAGGCCTAGCCAAAAAGACATAAAATAATCCTAACCCTAAAACAAACCAGCAAAGTTCTGTTCTTTATTTTTTTATTTGCACACATTATACAGACAATCTATATTTCTTTATTTGCACACACCATATAGACAGAATTTTGCCAGACTAAACCTAAACTACTCTACCCTAATGGATATGCCCTGGCAGATTCACAAAGGCACATTCCATGCCAGAACACCAAGAGATAGTAAACTTGCAAGTTAGACAGAAAGTTGAAAAAATATCATTGAAGAAGACAGAGGCAATCATTTCTGTACTATTGCCAAGAAAACAACACTGACATAACACCAGAAGCTAAGGTCACCTTGAAATAATCTTTACTAGCTAATCAGTTACTAGATAGCCAGGGGAGTGTGATAATTTTTCTGAATCTAAATGAATAGTTTGTGGAAACCTTTATGCGTTATTAAGTTTGATATACTATGCAACTTAGCAGAATAGCAGATAGTTTATTTTTATGTATATAACCACTATAAAATATTTCTTATAAATAAAATATTTAGGGCTTTCATATTCTGATCAGTTTCTTGTTTTTAAATGGAAAATACACTTGTATAATGAGAGCTAGTTGGATAAAATGCTGTATCTGTGTTGTCTTTCTATTGGTAAAATATTAAGGACTGGTACTTTGATAAAGAACCAGTTTTGTATATAAATTAGATAGGATTCTTCCCCTGCCCCCATATATTCTAAGTAAGGAAGAATTGCCTGATATCAAATACCTTACTGATTGTCCTCGAGTTATGATCATTTGAAGTTTTTGTGGTATTGAATGAAAGAATTTAAAATAGATCCTTGATGTTATGGCCACTGTAGCACCTCTGCATGAGATCAAGATTTGGGTGCTTGGCAGTTACAGTCAGAGGAGCCATCTATATTCTCCCTACCTTTTGATTCCTTATAGTCCGCAGCCCCTGCTGCTCTAGTCAGCCTTCACCATATTCTTGCTGCTTCTGCTGACCAAGCATGTCTGCCTTGGCCCTTTGTAATGCATATGCTGGCTGTACAAGGATGCACATGGCTGTTTCCTCAAGAGACCTAGGAAAGATAGCCTCATGTGATCAACAGTTGGCTCACAAAGGGCTCAGCTGGCCATACCTTGTCAGAATTGGGAGCAAGAAGATGGCTAAGATCAGCTGGGCCTTTTCTACTTGCTGCCCTGCAAGACAGAGAGTAGAGTAGCCAAAGCAACAGTGATGGGGAAAATGGGAAGATGGAAAGATTTGAAGCAGAAGCACTCATCAAGGCTCAAGATTGGGAGGAACCAACCCCAAAATAGCAGAATAGCTTGGATTAGGGTAGATACTGACTTAACGACTCACAATTCTCAGTTAACAATGGCAGCCAGGAATAGTTGGATTTCCGTAACTAAGCAGTGTGGTCACATGACATCGCACTTTATGATTGCATTGCTTAGCAACAGAAATTCCACTCCCAATTTGGTTATAAATTGAGGAGTACCTATATTATTCCTGTTTAGTTCGGACAGTATTGGCTATTTTCCTTACAATTATCCAAACAAGAAACTCAATATTATGTACTGTTTTACCTACTGTGTTAATAATATATTCATCTGAAATCCTAGATTTTTCCTACATTAGATTGCAAAGCTGATCCTTTATTTAGAAAAACATTTTAGTTGTAGTTTTCAGTTTTTGGGAACTATGGAGGATACTACCTTTTGGAGAAAAGTCAAGTCCTCTGTAAATGGAATTCTCTGAAGGTAGTATCCTCCATTGATCTTCCATTAAAAAGGGTAAATAAGAATTTGACACAGAACAAAATAATCATAATGGGATCGGCACATGCGCTAATAGGGCTTGTGGAAGGGAATGTGAAGCTCTTTTGATCTTGCTAGTGTGTTTCTGAGGGGACTTGCCACAGATGTCACTACCCAAAATAGAGGATCTATGGAGGATACTACCTTGAAAGAATTTTAGAGGTAAGTGATTTTCTTTTCTTTCTTTTTTTTTAAAATGAATGTTACTAATCTTTGTTGCCCCTTCCCGAAAGTCAATCTGGTTGTTGTTTCTAATTGTTACCACAAAGATTTACAATTTCTAGTAGTATTTTAAAGGGAGATTTTTATAATTAATTTTATTTAGGTATATTTAGTTGTTTCCTGCTGACTCTTCAATTTAGATCTTGAAGGCTTTTTAGCTATGATTCCCAAGGACCCATGTATTCGTAAAATAAAATATTTTGATATTTGTTTTTAAGACTGCTGACAAGATAATAATTTTGAAAAATGGACTCAAGGCTCTTGGCAGACTCTGCATTGCTTCTTTGTAACTAAAAAAATGTAAACAATGACATAACCGCAAAACTCATCCTTGGTCCCTGAGATAATTAGAAACCATACTTGAATCATTTTAGAGTTTTACACAAAATTCCAAATGTGACCTCTGAAAATGCTTTCTCCTATATGAAATGCCAATAAAAACAGCTCAAGGAAGAACCTACGTTACGATAATTTTTCTTTTAGTTCTAGGTTGTTTGAAAATGTTTCAACAAAGTTGAATGTGGGGGGGAAAAATTAAACCCCATACAGATGCAAGCTCAAGCCTCATGTTTTACCCATGACAGACTACAAATTGTATTAAACATATGAGGAATTGCAAATAATATTCTAAAAATGTAGCATTTTTAATGAGCCGGAACCCTTGTAAAAATATATCTGGCAGTCATTTGGCAACTGATCGTTATTTTTGCTTTGAATACCTTAGCTGCAGAAGAAATACAGTAGACCTTTTCTATTTTAAAATAGTAGCTCTGCTGCGTTAAGTATTCTTACCTACATATTTAATTTGAATATTTTATCCTTGAACTTGAAAAAAACAGTCTTCCAGATGTTTATAAAATTAACTGGTTCTAGGTTGCTTTAATCTTAAATGTACATTTAATCCTAAATATAGGATTGTAATATATCTATTTGTCATTTGCATTTAAATGTCATCTTAGAAAAGGTGACCATTTATTTAATATTTAATTATATTTAATTATTCTGATCAATAGGAATTTGAAGTGCCCTTTTTAGACCAGTAGAAGCCATAAAAAAGTCAGCTTCATAGAAAAGTATAATTAGGAGAGTAAAAGTCCATACAAGTCTTTTAATCATGTTAATAATATTCAGGTTAAACCAAAGTATAACCAAAGTATATCATCATTTTGGTACTTCTTGTTTTCATGTTACATAAAATAATCAACCAAATGGTTACATTTTACACACAAATAAGAATTAATCAGCTTCAGAATAAGCAACAAGAGTTATTGATCTATGATACAATAAGGTTAGCCACGTATACTGATTTAATCTGACAGATACTAAACAATCTAATTGCTTGCCTAAAAATTTACCTAGAACAAAGGTTACAAACAACTTTCCAGTTTTGGAAATATATTTATGTAAATATTTTAAAATGTTATAGTCCTTGACTTATTACCATAATTGGCACCTGAATTTCTTTCATTAAGTAATGGAGTTGTTAAAACAATTGTGCTTAATTTTATGACTTGTTTTGCTGTGGTTTTTAAAAGAATTACGTAATTGTTAAGTGAATCTGGCTTCCCCCATTGACTTTGCTTATTGGAAGCCCTCTGTGCCTATCATAAATGATGATCATGTGACTTTGGGAAACTGCAGCTGTCATAAATATATGCCAGTTGCCAAGCAGCTGAATTTTGATCACATGATTGCAAGGATGCTGTGGTGGTTGTAAGTGGAAGAATTAGTCGGAACCAGGGTGCATTTGATTTAAATCAAGTCAGTTTAAATAACGATTTAAATCACTAGTAAAAAGGCTTAATTTAAATCATAATTTTTAAAGAGCAACTGTCATCTCTGTCCCGCAGTGGCTCCTGCTCTGATCTGCTGTTGACTCACCAACTGTCTGAATATTGCAGAATATACAGCCTCATGCTACATAACTAAGCTCCATTTCATGCTGAATGAACTAAATTATTAATGTATCTTAAATAGAAAACTATCTTTAGATAGAATTTTATTCCAAAAATATTTTATTAAAATAAATTTGATAAAAATAAAAAAATGATTTAAATTTAAAAAATGGTTTTTATTTATTTTTTTTAAATCATCAAGATTTTATCCACCGTAGTCGAAACTCACTTTTTCCAGCACCATATAATTTTGAACAATCTGATCCTAAGTCAAGAACTATTTGTAATTGCCCTAAGAACACATTGTTAAACATATTTAGATCTCGTCTAAAAGATCTACTAGACTTTGAAGTGCCATTTTGAATATCATAGAAAAATGGTAGAACTAAGATGAAATTGCAAATAGCCAAAAGTAGTAAATCTTATTGAACAAGATAAGATTTATAACAATGTTAAACCAAAATTTCTAAACTTTAGTTTATTGAACACATGATGATTGCTTTTTATATAATGTTTGCTTTATATGGTTGTTTAAAGCATTTCAAAGGGATGTTTCAAAAAGACTGCCCTGAAAGTTTTAAAATCTTCCAAAGCAACTTCACTTTTTTCTCATCCCGGCTATGTTATCTACATGCATGAGGAAGTGGAGGTGGTGGTGGTGGGATAGGAAGAGAGAAAGAACGTTTTTGAAATAGCAATAGCTGTAGTCGGTATAAAAGAGGGTAGAGGAAAGATCAAATAATTGACATTGCTCAGATAAATAAGGCATAAGTCCGGGCAAAGACAGTGGAGATAAAAGAGGTAGGAAGTGAAACACATTCAGACTTGTAAGGTTCTCTAACTACAGTATAGCTGTCCTGAGAGCAGTAGGTTTAGGTCTGCATGGTATCTGTTTCTTAGTCTGCTCTAGGGTTGACACACAGTGACTTTTCAGAGAATACAGATGCTGTAATGATTTTAAAAAGAAGTCCATCTATTACAACAATTTGTAAGATACCCTTTTGCATTGACCTTTTTACTTTACAGTAGTTTGTGTAATTTTATTATAAGACAATAAAGACTGTATTAATGTTGCATTTTGAACTTGTAATTAAATCATTATTGGTGTTAGTTGAATACTGTTTCCCATTAAGTTGTGGAGAAGTTTTACCCTACCATTATGTCTACCACTAATTCTACTGATTTTCCAATGGGACTAATTTCAATTAATATGATCTGCAGGTGAGAGCCATACAACAAGTTGGATCTGACTGTTTGCACTTGCTTTGAGGAAGTAAATACTTGGTCCTGACTATATATTTATAGAGATATTTTCATGGACTATTAAGAATATAAAATTAATAATTAAAATAACTGTGTATTTTGTAATTATAAAATTACAAAGCTTCTAGAACTAAAAAAAATACTAGAATGAAAAATAAGATTATTAAGAACTATGTAAATATGTTTTTTAAAAGTGATCTGTAAAAAGATTAAAATACTTGGTTTAAGCATAATTTTCTCCTTGGTAAGCAATAAAGCCATTAAATAATGCATTACCATTCATGGGTTTTTAATCTAGTTTTAGAAGATCTTTAGGAGCATCACTACTTCTTCTTTTTTTTTCTTTTTTTTTGCCTATATATAAATATAGCACAGTATGGTTCCTTGTTGACTTGCACATCACACAGTTTACATAAATTTCACATGGCCATTTTTCAGTCATTCACATGTTATTTATTTCTTAATTAAAAAGATACAGCTTTTGTTTTGTTTACTTCAATATTTCTAGAAAAAAATTAAAATGTTAACAGTATGCACAATTTCAGAACTGTAATTTGCACGTTTTCCTTAAAAAATATTTAAGTCATAGTTACAATCAAAATTTCTACAGTATATGTAAGAAATGTGCATATGTTGGCTTTAGATTTTTAATCTGTATTAGAATTTTCAATAGCAAACCCTTTGGATAAAATAATTGTTTTACAAAAAGTGTTTTTTTTCCATTCCATGGTTTTTAGATAAAATATGCATTTTCTAGATTTTTTTTAAAGAGCAGTCATAGAAAATTATAGCAGCCATGTTACTTTTTTCTTCAATCTCATGACCACCATCCCACCTTTGCTCCGCCATGAGTTAGGAGCTTTTTTTTTTAAGTGTCTTCTGTTTCAGCAGTGACAAAAAATTTCCCCGGGTGAAAAAGCAAGGGGTGTAAATGTTTTGTTTTGTTTGTTCTTAGTGCTTCTCTGAGCTCTCAGAAATGGAGGGAGAAGGGGTGAATTGGAGGCTTTTTGAAGACTTTCCCCTGTCCTTGATTTCCTCCCAAAGTGGGATCCATCAAACAACATGCATTAGATAGTAGTCTTATAAGCTGTGCACCAGTCATTTTGCAATGGGTGAGTCTTCTGCCCAATTAAGCCCCTTTTTATTTATTTAAACACCATGGAACAACTGTTGATGAGAGAAATTGAGTCACAGGATTTTATTTTATTTTTTTAAAAATGATAATATTTGCCTTGAAATTACACAGTGATAGCAGGCTAATGTGTCTGTTTTAACCTTTGTGGGCAAAGGTCCTTAAGTAGGTTGTGAACCTACTTTCCTCTCAGCTTTCACATTTATCTGGTTCAGTGTCTTAATATAAGTTTTAAATATCTGAATTGAATTTAGGCCAACACTAAACTTTCTTCATCATATTCATTAGTATCTTTGATATAACTTGATTGCTATTTGAACTTACTTTCATATTAAAAAGATTTGTTATGAAAAAATGGGTTATTGCAAAGTATTCAAAATATTCCAGTCATATTTACTGTAAACTTTGCAAGATAGTTTACATATTTAAAGGGGTTTTCAAATATTTTAATAACATCCTTTAGCACCCATTTTTCAGACATTTTTACTGATAAAATGGTAGAAAAATAATACAAAAACGCTTTTTAAAAGCCATGAATTAAAATCATCCAAATATATATTTTATAAACCTGATAAGGATAAGCAGTATTGGCCTAATAGCAAAAGGAATACTTTGGTGTAAAAAAGTAAGTTTTTCTACAGCGAAACTTCTGGAAATAAGATCATTTTCTCCATCCTGCTTTTTCACACTTTGTGTACAAATACACAAATGCATAATCCTGTGTAGTACTCCTTGAGCCATGCTAGAAAGGAGTGGGGGTTGCTATCTATTTATATACCTTTGACTTAATGTTTGGTGGGGATGTTATTTTCTCTTGTAGTTCCTTTGTTAAACACTTGTTTACTGCTTGATTGTCTGGTATTAATCCTTGTGTTAATCCTGTTTATTTGGGGGTTGATTGCTGGCAAGGAGGGGTTCTGATCTTTTTGATTCCTTTTTAGCTTTTGCCTCCCATGAATGGTATGCAGAACTTGTTTATCTTGTTTACCTCTATGTGCTTATTCATGGCTGATTTGTTTGAATGCCAGGCTTCCCAGAATTCCCTAGTGTTTTTGGATTTAGCTTTATCTAAGATGTTCAGTTGCAGCTATAGTTAAAAGTGGCCATGTGTTGTGAAATTAAGATTTCATCATGATATCTGATTGCTAGTTGGTGTTCATGGATGCACTCTGCTAGTCTGTCCAACATAGTGGCTCTTTTGATTTACTTAAGATGTTTTGGAGGGCTTTAGCTGGCCTTGCGTGTTATGCCATGTGGTTGTAAATAGTCTGTTAGTTGTTTATGAGTTGTTTGGCAATGTTATCCTTTTTATAGCTTGTATTAGCTGTCTTGTAGTGGATTGAGTGGTCAGACTCTACTTGATAAAGTTTCATGGGTATCCATTGATGATGTATAGGCACGCCTTTTCCTTTTCTAAAGTTCTAGGTTGCTACAGTGCATTTGTGTTTGTCACACTGCTCTTCTTATGGAAGATTGATTGTTACTTTGGTATTTGAGCACTTGGTTAATGTGAATGTTTTTTTATAGACTTCTGTTTCTAATTTGCCGTTATTTCCTCTGCTGATATCCAAGAAATATAGCTATTGTTTTTTTTTCCCTTGTGAGTTTTATTTCTTTGAAGATGCTGTTGATTGTTTAATGTATCCCTTCATTCTCTTTTATTATGAAAAGATGCAATCTACGTACTGGATTCAGATTTTTGTTGGAAATGCTATAGTTTCTAGAATCTAGATCAGGTGTGGGCAAAGTTTTTGACTGGCAGGCCAAACTTTTTGACTCGCGGGCCACAATGACGGGCTCCCACTCCCCCAGGCCCCCCACCCTTACTCCCCCTCCCACAGCTCCCCCCACCCCACCCTTACTCCCCCTCCTGCAGCCCCCCCTCCCCCCGCGTGTCTTTGCAGGCGTGGGATGCCGAACGCAGCAACTCTGGATAAGAAGGTAAGAGGGCGGCGGGCAGGAGCGGGGGATGGGGGCGGGCGCAGCTCCGCAGCAGCAACACCGGCTCTTCTCCCACCGCCCAAGTGCTGCTGATGGCAAAAAACAGCTCCGGCAAGACGAGCATGTGCTCCATCGCGGAATTTAGTTGGCGAAGTGGAGCACATGCTTGTCTTGCTGGAGCCGCTCTTCGCCATCAGCAGCACCTGGGCGGTGGGAGAAGAGCCGGCGTTGCTGTTGCGGAGCCACACGCGCCCGCTCCTGCCCGCTGCCCTCTTACCTTCTCCAGGGCTGCTGCGTTCGGCATCCCACGCCTGCAAAGACACGCGGGTGTCAGCAGCCTGTCC
>JAEANM010011149.1:0-15417 GCA_017656035.1 Myanophis thanlyinensis
GACTGATCCTGCAAATAAAAAGAGCTGATTTCACTAGAGCAACCTTGCGTTTGCCATTATTTCTCGAAATAAAACAGCTGTCTTGCTCACCAGGTGAGCTACACCATCTTATTATATGTAAGCAATCAAAAGTGTGTGCCCAACATCATCTTCCACCACAGATAGACAACTGCTTTGGTGCCATTGGACACAGTGGAAATTTAGAAATGCTTATTTAATCTACGGTATTTCTAGATTGTATACAATCTATACAATATTTATAGATTGTATAAATGGTGAGTCTGGGTTGCTCATACAGATTTAAAGCAGAGGTGAAATTCAGCCGGTTTGAGCCGGTTCAGCAGAACCAGCAGTAAAAATTTGAAATTGGCCCCGCCCACCTGCCCGAGCCCCTATTCTTGCTTATACGAGCTCTGTTTTTTTTACTTACCTGAATCAGCTGTTTTGAATGTCTGCGGAACCTTCCTGATGATCCCCGCTGCCTCTGGAGCCTCTAAAAGTCATTTAAAGCACTGCACTGCAATGCGATTGGCACGCATGCGTGCGCACCAAACCGGTAGCAAAACCAGTCGGATTTCCTCCCTGGTTTAAAGCCAGGCACAATATGCTGTAAATGCATATTGTTTTGGGATGCCAAATCATCATCAGAACATACTGATGATACTGCTGTCTTCCCATCCTTTGGCCTACCCAGGCTGCTCTGGCTGTCCCACTTACTTTACTTTACTCTGATCAGATGGGCACTCAAGACCCAAATACCATTTTTTCTAAGAATATCAAGAGCCCAAGAAGTGCTCATGCCAGTAAAATAATGCTTGACATTTTTTTTTCTTTAGGATAGAAGTTTCCCATCTGTATTTCTTTTTTTAATTAAAAAGTTGATTTTTTAAAAAAAAAAGTTGCTTGAGAAGTACCAATCAAAGTGTGCCTATGGGTATATTGATAGCCAGGGCATTCATATGATGGTGTAGTTCCACCTTGAACATTCCCAAACAGTTCAGAGAAGTTGGGTCAGCCTGAAGAAGTTGGGAATGGAATTTGGGTCAGCCTGATCAAAAGATGCACCTATTTTATCAAAGGAGCAGCAAGAACATAAACCACTATTTATAGAAATAAAGTTTTTTTCCCTCTCCAGCTCCTTCTCCTCCAGAGATGAACAAATTTCCAATTTCTCTAATACTGCGAATGAAAAATCACATTGCAGGACCTTGACTAATTTCTTTCTCCAATAAACCATGTAATGAGGGCTGGCTTTCATGTGCATTTCTTTCTGCTGTCTACCATATTGACACCATCCTGGTGGGAATTAAAAAAACAACAGGATGACATGAATATGGTAGAGAAAGGAACTTTAAAATTAGAATCAAGTTTCCCTGGTATGTTCAAATAGAGGCTGGACAACTGTCTACAAGAATGCTTTAATTTGGATTTTTATGAAGAGGAGAGGGTTAAACTTAATATCCTAAATGGTTTCTTTTCATTCTATGGTTCCCATGAAAATGTCAAGACTTTGCTTGTGCATGTTCTCCCCCCTCCCCCCTTCACACACTTACAGTACTTGAAACTAATTTGAAATAAGAGTTGGCTAAATCTTACATACATGTGGAAAAACTCAGTGAGCCAGAAAACCAGCGTGCTACATGTTTGCTAAAGGAATTGAGCAATTAATGCAAAGTGTTTGTGTCAGCTTTTATCACTGCAAGCTAATTCTTTGCCCACCATTTTTGGATATTGTCTTTCTGTTATTGTGATGTTTATTTAATCATGGACAATAGGGGATACAATACTTGCTTTTCCCATGTGCTAGTACTCTGTTTTAGATTAGCACAAGATACATGTTTATTTCCATTTCTATTGATCTTTATTTAAACCTAATATAAGAGCCTTAGTCTCTCAGAAATTCCAGAATTAGAAATGCACCTGTCACAAAATCAAACAAAGGAATCCAAATAGGGAAAGAAATGTTGAACTACAACTTCCAGCAGATCCAGCCCAGCATGGTGTTTAGCGACATTGGGAGAGCCATAGGGTTTCCATTCCTATATAACGTATTTTTCAGCATATAAGATGCACTCCCCCTCAAAAAAAAGTGTGTGAAAATTGTGGTGCATCTTATACACCAAATACAGCCATTTTGGCCACGCAATTCCCCCCCCCACACCTTGTATTATCTCTGCCCAGTCCCCAGAGGCATTTTGCAGGCCTCCAGAACGTTCAGAGTGGCTCATTTTCACCCAAAAACGGGGAAAAATGCCCCCCCCTTTTTTTTTTCAAAAATGAGCCACGCAGAGCATTCTGGAGGCCTGCAAAATGCCCCTGGGGCTGAGGAGAGGGAAAACAAGATGTGTGGAGGCCAAAAACTTTTTTTTCTTGTTTTCCTCTTCTAAAATCTAGGTGTATCTTATAGGTGCATCTTATTCTCTGGTGCGTGTCCAAAAATACGGTAATATCTTTCCATTCCTATAACAATCTCCTCAGGAAATATCAGCAGGAATGCATCTGAGGATTCCAAACAATTAAAGAATCTGCTTTATTTCCACTTGCATAAAACCTAAACAAATTTAATTGCATTGACTTTGTTTTGGTGCAATGCACAGAAGATATTCTGGGAACAGCTCCATGGAAGTTAAAGATCCAGCCTATTTGCTAGACTTAAATGGCAAAAAAGGAGAAATAACAGGATTCATGAACCTTGGTGGAATGTTTTCTACAGAGGGGGAAAATTATTGGAGAAATTTTGAAATACTAGGTGAAAAATCGAAGATAATTGTTATCTGTTATGTAAAATGACTGTTGAAAGAAATGAAAGCAGTTGTGCAAAAATGTATGCTTCCAGATGCATTGTTATATGGGAATGAGAATTGGATATATGAAGAGAAACATAAAAGTAAGTTGAATGCAACATAGGTACTTGGTAGTCCAGAATTCTGCCATGTCATTTTATGGTGGGTTGGTTGTGTGTGTATGTATGTATGTAGGAATGCATGTAGATATGCATGTATTTATTTAATTTATGGTCCTTTTACAGAAAAAAATATCACTTCTATGTGACTCTTCAGGAAACCTTTGAGATGGTTCTGTGGCACTTAACTACATATTGGCAAGTGAGAAGGGAGAATATAGAGTGCAAGATTTCCTTAGTAGAGGTGTCAAACTGGCAGCCTGTGGGCCAGATGCATCATGTGCAGGCCACCTTAGCTCCGTGAATGGGGAAAATGTTGTGAAACATTACGTGACAGGAAGAATGTTAGGTTTGGTAACAATGCAGTTTAACTTTACAAGATAATAGTGTGTCCATCTAATATCACTATAAATTAAGACTCTTACATATTTAAATCTTGACAATTATTCCTTAGGAAATCCAGCTTAATTGCTGCATCATGGGAAGTGCAAAAATCTTTAGACTTATAAACTGTGTGCTTGCCAAAATCATAACTTCATCGCTGTCTCGTTTCCTTAGAAAATGAGCCACAATTGGACTATGAAATAAAGTCAGCAAAGAAGCAACTACAAGTACTGGAATTGCCATCACAGTCATTTGCTTTGTTTGTGCTGAATGACATAATCATGAAGTTGAATCATGTTGGCTCTGTGATAAATTATTGTTTCCAAGAAGAAAACTCAGTTAAATAGCTGCTGTGGTCTTTTTTTTTCTTTTCCACAAAGAAAATGAAACAGTGTTGTAGAGATGTTATCTAAGGTATTATATGCCTGTCCAAATCTGGGTTGGGAAATTTGTGAGTCTCCTAATTTTCTTGAATGCTAATTCCCAGGAGCTCTTCCTAGACCTAGTCAATGGTGCAGGAGGAGGTTGGGAGTTATGGTCCATCATATCTGGACATGACCTCATTGCTTGTCTTATGAGATATTTCTCTATTGTCTGCTAATATTGTATTGTATTCTATTAAATACAAACTGTTGAAAACAAGGTGATCATTAACAATCTCTCTCATATGCTCTTCAGCAAAATACATTTCCAGAGTATCATATCGAGAGCATAGCTTTTGCTCTAAAAGTCCCTTCTCTTCCTCCAGCTCTCTTTTTTAAAATCTGGGTTCTAAAAGATTCAGGATTTTTCTATTTTGTTCCCTTTCTGATGGCTTCCAATAAAAAAAAATGTCATTTTCACAAATGAACATACAGAGAAACAATAAACTTCATTTCCTTTTAATCTTGCCAGTTCATCCCTTTTGATTATGAAATTTCTAGGATACTGTACTGTACCTTTTTTTGTTGTTACTGTAGAAGATGGATCTTGCGAAACAATAAAAGACAGTGTTTGACCAAAATTACGTATTTATGAGTTCCACATGGCTCTCTCTCTTTTATAGAGATCAGATGTGTTATTACATCATCCTACTCATGTGGCTTAGTGGTAGAGCATATGCTTTCCAAGAAGCTCCTAAATCCAATTCCAGTATCTTCAGGTAGCATTTGAAAGGCTTGGAAGGGGTTTGGGAAATCATCTTGTTTAAATACCCCCAACAAGAGAAAGTCTAGGAGTAGCAGTAACTTTGGATAGTAAACATTTCAGGTTTACTGAGGCACCTTGGCCCAAGCAAGATCTTGCATCCTTTTTCCAGCCTCAATCCTGGAGAACTAAGAACAGCACCAATCAATGTAAAGGAAATGGTGTTTCACATAGACTAGCCCCTTTCTAAGAAGAAAACAGGTGGAAAGGATAGAGGTGAATCTTTTTCTTCAAGACATCCAGAAAATGCATGTCTCATCATCTTCTGGACATATCCAGAAAATACATGTCTCAGCAATTGGAAGTTCTTAGTGCTTGGCAACTAGAGATCTGGGAAAAGTCTGGAAAGGAGCAGGAAGTTTGGGTTCTTGTTACCAGAAGAGACAGAAACCACGAACTTTATCTAGAAAAAAGGATGATGAACAAACACAGTAGAGCAGTGAGAGGTAGAAATTGAGTGGAGACCTGTGTCCCACTCAGAGCAATCTGCCTGAATTTATGGACTTCCCTGACCCAAAATGACTACCAGTCTACCTACCTCGGAAAATGTATTCATAAAAGTAATTAGAACAGTACTTCAGAGAACTGGAATCCTTGACTTAAAAGCAAGATATGTTTTGTTTAAATATTGTGAAGGTGGGGGAGAAATAATATTTTCCCAGCCTAGTTTTAAAGTCTTGGTATTTGAAAGCCCAAATTATTGTCCTAAGATTAAATGATTTGCTAAGAAAAAGTAAGTTATGCCCATCGATTGAAGGAACATCTGTCTCTAATGGTCCCAGTTTATCCCACCAAATCGGGTAGTATGAGAATACTCTGGATTTGTTCTCTAAAATAATGTCCTCTGATAGGATTTAGAAGATCTATCTTCTTCTGGGGTACCATACAATAAGGTATCATACTTTTTTGGGAAACAGCCTTCCCTCTGAGATCTGGGTTCCCTGTCTCTATTGGCTTTCTGTTAAGCTGTGAAGATGTACCATATTTATTGCTGTATAACGCGCATTGGCATATAACACGCACCTTAATTTTAAGAGAGAAGTTTCAGGAAAAAACTACCGTATTTATCAGTGTATAACACGCACATGCGATTTCCACATTCTTTTCAAGAAAAAAGTGCATGTTATACACCAATAAATATGGTAACTGTTCCTTCATATGTTAGGGCTAGGTCAGTGGTGGCGAACCTTTTACTCACCGAGTGCCAAAAACTATGTGCTTTGTGCATGCCATCCACACTTGTGTGCGGTTCCTCCACATGCGCTGCATGTGCACCTGCACCTTCTGTGCATGCATGCAGCTTTTGCACATGCAAATGAACATGCGCTGTGCACAGGCACTCACGCACACAGGAGCAATCGTGTGTGCATGCGCAGGAGATCTCTGAAGACCAGCTGGATTTCCTTCTTCAATCGCATGCATGCACAGAGGAGGCCCGAAGATCAGCTGGGTCTCTGCAATTACACATGCAATCGCATGTGCATGCTCATCTGGAGGTAAGTTGGCTGACAGCTTGTGTGCCTAGCAAGATGGCTCTGTGTGCCACCTGTGGCACCCGTGCCATAGGTTCGCCATCACGGGGCTAGGTGATTACTGAAGCCCAACATGTATAGTGTGAATTATTTGTGTGGTGCCCTGATTATGATATAATTATTTTGAATTTATTTTTATATTGGCTTTAGAAAAGTGATTTTGCATTGTTTGTTAGCTGCCCAGTTACTAGTTTAAATGAGTGGTTATATAAATTATTAAAATAGATAAATAAGTAAACTTTTTCATCCTGTTCTTGCCTCCCCAAATCACTTTTCTATTCTCTTCTCCCTTTCGGGTGGTGAAGATTAGTACAGTGAGGCTTAAATATGTTCTCCTCTAGATCGGCGGTCTCTGAACTTGCAACTTGATGACTTGTGGACTTCAACTCCCAGAATTCCCCAGCCAGCCAAGCTGGCTGGGGAATTCTGGGAGCTGAAGTCCACAAATCATCAAGTTGCTGAATTTCGAGACTCTCCCTTTAGATCAAGGTGAACAACCTGTGGCCCAACTGCCATATGCGACTGAGCCCTGTGGCTGAGTCCCACTTCCTTTTATCTGCAGTGTCATCAAAATCAGACACTGCAGTTTCCTGTCTTTTGGGGCAAATGCTAAAAGAAGCTTAGCATGACTTTAGAAATTAAGTCAAGCAAAAATAAAAGGGGCGGGAGTTAGGAAGGAGTAGAATCTACTGTATGTCCCTTATTTGTATATGACACACCGTGCCCCCTTTGCACTATTGTTTCATCCTATTTGTGATTTGTCTTTTTTCTTTTTGAAAATGTCATGTCAAATACCCTCCAGAGATTCCTCATGGTCTTCCACAGTATGTGGCTGTGGACTAGTTCTGCATGGCAGCATTGCAATGCAGTATAGATTACACATTACAGATAAAGCAGCAGGGAAGGAAACAATGCGTTCTGGAAATAAAGAGGGCTGTTTGCCCCCTCGCACACACCCCACTTAGGCACTTAAAGGCATGGGCCTTTTTTATTTTTCATTATTATTTTGAAGGAAAAAGTATTGTGAGGATCTTAACCTGGCATATGTTTTCAGTGTGATCCGGAATCCTCCATCAATCTCCATTCATCCATCTTTACCTGGCCTCTTTCTATTTTGAAGGCACAGAATAGCAGGGAGTTGGACTGATGTCTGAAAAATAGCACAGGGCCCTCAATACAAACTAGGATTTCCTTTGTTTTTACAAAATAATAAGCAGGTTTTTTTTGTTTTTTTTTAAAGGAGAAGGAGGAGCATCAATAACATGTACAAATTGACTCTTATCCCACAGTTGCTCTTCAGATTGCAATTGAAATGCAGACATGTTTATTAATTTCATGGGCCTTTAAAATTTAAGGGAAAGGAGTAATCAAAATGTGTATTAGATGAGGAGGGACAATGGCAATGCACTGGTCCAATAGTCAGAATTACCGGTGGTCCTTGACTTACGACCACAGTTGGAACCAGAACTTCTGATGACTAAGCTATACAGTCATCAAATGAATGATTTTGCAAAAAATTTTGCTAAGTGAACCAGGCAGTCATTATGTAAATAATGCTGTGGTTAAGTGAAGTCATATTTCCCCATTGACTGTGCTTTGAAGAAAATGGCTGGGAGCATCACAAATAGCAATCATGTGATTGCAATGTAAATCACATAAATATAATGCTTAGCAGCCCACATTTTGATCTGTGACCATAGGACATTAGGACAGTGGTGGGGGCCGCTTATAAGTCACTTTTCTCAGCACCATCATAACTTTGAAGGGTCGCTAAACAAATGTATGTTGAGGACTATTATACATTTTTAAATTGTGGGCTGGGACAGAGTTTAAGAACACAAAAATATAGGACAACCTTCTGAAATAAAACTCAGCAGCCAAAACCAATGAGCCACTCCCCAGTCATCTATCCTACTATTACCGCTGTATTGATCTAGGAATATTTTCACCCTTACTTGCCATGCTGACCTGGGGGATTATGGAATTGTATTCCACTACATTTAGTGGGTATTAAACTAGTGTGGGGAGGGGACTAATATAACACCTTAGTCTAAATTAATATCTAAGTAGATTACTTTCAGGTTCTTTCTTCCATTCCATCCATTCTTTTGGATAAGCGTACAGAGTGAAAAACAGCATCCCAAAGGGATTATGTGGCTTCTCTTTAGCACTGCAGGATAAGGAAATACAGGGATCCTTTCAGCCCCAGCACTGGGCATTTGCCAACCAGTAGGTATCTTTGCATCATCCCCCAGTTGATTCGGTGGTGATAAAGAGATGCTAATCCCAGCAATTCTTTAGAATGAAGGAAGTGGTGCCAGTTTTGTACTCAGAACAATGCTGCTGTTTAGAAATCAACCGTGGCCTAACACTAATTTTGTTCTGAAATACACCACAGGGTACATTGGAGAGAAATCTGGCTCTTACCTGTTTTCAAATAGTCACCCACTGTTAATATAAATGGGGACTATGTTATTTTGCAAACACTCACTGCAAACAGAGCTGGATGGCAAGAAGCTGTTCAGAATGTTGCAGTTCAGCAGTCCCAAAATTAAGCTCGAAAACAGCTTGAAACATTCAAGGCAGGCAAACTTCCCTTATTGCTCTTTTTGATCTTATAAAGTATGGCAGACACATTTTTCCCCTACCTTAGATTAAACAGTATCCTGCTGAGGGCACTATTCTGATAGATTTTCTTTAAAAAATAAAACAATTTTGTCTCATCTAAAATTTCCTCTATGTCATGCTGTTAATAAAAACAGACGTTAACCATGGAAAAGTTTCACCAGTGCAGGAAAGATTGTGTCACCATAGAGAGCTCAGAAACACATTCAGTTAACTTTAATATGTAATTTATAAATAATGAGCAGATGTTCTTAGTATGTTGGAACCATGTGTAAGCATGTAACACAAACTCATTGCCCTATCAGTAGAAGCTTTCTCCAACTTGCTAGAGTGCATGAGGAAAAGCCACCTAAATATCTTCTTAAGTGCTGTAACTATTTATTTAAAATATGTTATCCTATTTTTCTATTTAAAGGACCATTCACAGTGGTGCTTTAAAAGCATAGAAATTTAACTTCCTTTTATCTTTTACTACACGCATCCTCACATTTCCTCCAGGGAGCTCAAGGCAATGTACTTTGAAATAGGCTAGAATAAGAAAAAGTGTCATCCTGCAGATTTAATGGCTGAAGGCAGTTTTGCAGCTGAATTTCTCCAGCTTTAGTCCAGTCACTCTAAACACTTGAAAAGGCTTGTCTTTTATTAGCCATCTTACACCCACGTGACAAGCTTTTAAAACTCTTCAGAAATAGATTACTACTTTTACTACTCTTCATTAATTGGTAACGAGGTGACGAAGAAATGACTTTGTCTTATACATGAAAGCAAAAACAGCAAGCTGACGGTTGAAGATGTGGGCTAGTTGAGCTAAGGGCATGAATGAGGAATAGGGCTAACATGTACTTTTGTGCTATTGTCAGGGGAAAAAAGCATGGATGTATCCCTGAAGTCACCAAGAACTGAGTTTGATAAACAGCAATTGTCCATTTACAGCAGGAAGCAGATATCTTTTTAGGTAAAATAAAAAGAAGATGCCCAGGAAATGCATGGGGCAGAAGAGGAATGATAAGAACAGAATGGGCCAGGGCATAAAGCAGTTTTCCCACTTACTGTCACCTTGCAGGTATGTTGGACTACAAACCTTCTCCCCTTTCAGAGGCCACAGGTCTTATTTCAACCCAGGTGGGAGGCTCACCCAATTGCAGTGTTGCAAAGCTCTATTTAGATCTTTAGTCTAACAAAAGTAACTTGTTTCCTGGATTCTTACTTAGAATTCCTCTGGGGTAGCCAGTGTGTCTGGAAAGTATAGCTCAATGCCCCTAAAGGGCACCATACTTATATGTTGGGGAAGGGTGATAGACTGCTGCAGTCACTCCTAATTACTAGTCCAGTGATCTTCATGCATTGGCCTGAAGGGCCTTTAAAATTATCCCTTGCTCAGCCTTTAAAGGCTGTTAACTTAGTTTTACCTCTCCCCCCTTTCCTTTGCCCCTCTTTGCTTTTCCAGACTTTCTAGTTCAACCTTCCTCCCGGGATTGTTTTAATGGCCAACAATGGCTTGCTCCCAGTAATGCCACTTTGATCTCCTTGAAGGCAGAGTGAGATGAAGAAGAAGACTTTTGCTGGAGAAACAAAACGGCGCCCGGTCTGTTGGTGGCCCGGTGTCGAATTTGGTCCTTGGGACTAAGGAGAAGGCGGCTCGTAAATATTGCCATCCGCTAACGCGTTGTCCGAACTTTTCAGATGCACAATAGGTGTCAAATTTACCTGCAGCGAAAAGAAAGCATGGATTTTAGAATACCGCCTGAGTTTTAGGCAACAAGGTATCTTCCCGTTCCTGGGGGAGGTTATGGTCGTCTGCGACTTCTCAGAAAGCTCGTTTCCAGGCTGCCGCAGCGTGGAGGCCTTGGAGTGACCCGATTTTGTTCCTTGATGCCAGCGGCTCTCTGTGGGGGCAGGACGAGAGTCCCCTCCCCTCAGGCTGGTTGTTTTACGGACCGGACTGTCACTGGCAACGCTTTAGGACGGAGCGAACTCGTTCCCTCCCTCCGGCCCAAAGAGGCGAGCAGCTTTCTCGCCAGCCTCTGGTCGGCGTTGCCCTGCTCGGGCTCGGCTTGACAGGCGTGCGCCGCAGCCTGTGCGCAAGCGGGGCTGCCAAGTGCGGAGGGGCGGGGAGGGCCGCGGCTCCCCTTCCTTCCTCCATTCATTCGGCTCTCTACTGCGGGACGCAGCCACGGGGCGGGGGGGGGAGGCCCTCTTGCCTGCCAGCGCCTCGCGGCCGACTCTCGACCTCCCTTCTCGCTGTTAGTGTGTGTGGGGGGGAGCCTTCCTGGGGCGCCCTGCTCTCCGTCCGCACTCCGGCCTTGGCCGAGAACCTCGCGGGGGGGAGGCGAGGGCGGCATTTCCAAGCGCGCGGCGACGGCTGAGCCGAGGCGATGTCCGATCCGGCGGTCAACGCGCACCTGGAAGGGATCATCTCCGACTTCGAGGGTAGGTAGATCCCGAAGGCAGAGAGGGAGAGGGAGAGGGGAGAGGAGGAAGCGGGATCGACCCCAGATCGGGCGCCTGTTCTCCGTTCGTTTCCGCGCGTGTTTCCAGATCCAAGACAACATACATTCCCCCTCGCTCGTGGTAGCTACAAGCCAGCGGGAAACACCCGGACCAGAGGCCGATGTTATTCTTGGGGCGGTGGGTAGGATCGCGGAGCCGATCCCCCACTCCCACCCCCACCCCGGCGCGATGCGGCAGGAAGGGGGAACTCTGGTAAAATAGACGCAGATGCGGGTTGGTGAGGCTTAAAGGCGTGTGAGTTGCCTTTTGGCCAGATAAATGCTCCCATCTTAAAGTGGAGTTTTAATTTAAAGATGTATAAATGTGAGACACATTCTCCCCCCCCCCCTTTTTTTTTTGGAAGAAAGCTTTGGATCCCGGACGTTCAGGCAGGCAAGACCTGCCCTCTACTTCCACTAATGTTGTAGCTGAAGAGGGGGAGGGAGGGAAAGCGATTTGTTAATCAGGAAAAGTCCTCTTTTCTAACTTCATCCATTATGCCAACAACAGCCCCTCCCCGTTATAACAGAGAGCAAAATGAAGGACTCTTGTCCTGAGATGCTTGTCCAGGTCTCTCCACCTGGTAAATGTTCATTTGGCTTTGGAAGAGTGTGTGCTGCGCATGAACTTCTTGAGAGTGTGACCCTGGCGTCTGTTTCAGGGTGTGTGTGAGGACAGGGACCCCCACCCCCACCTCCAGGCTGTAACTAAGACAGTGCCTTGTAATTTGTTGTGGTCCAGACCAAAATGAGGCTGGAAGGTCCCTTCCCTCTCCCTCTCAGCTTGTTTTGCTTGGCGCTAGTTGCATGCCCACCCATTCTAAAAATTGAAGGCTCAAGATTGTGTGTGTGTGTGTGTGTGTACTTTTCCCTGTTCTGTCCAATGGCTTCTGATTTTCCAAGGCAGAGAATCAGGAGGTTCTCTAGAGAGTTGGTGTCTGTCTGTCTTTGGGGGGGGGGGGTGTTCTTTGGAGGTGCTGTGGTTGGATTGTTGTTCTGGCTTCAGTCCAGCTTTCCGCTGCATTATTGTGACTAGTGGAGCCATGTAAACGTTTCCTTTCTCTTTTTGATACTTAAAAGGTTTTTTTTTTTAAACTAACTTAAATATATCCCAGTTCCAGAAATGGCCTCTTTTGTTTACTGTCTGCAGGGAGCCATGTCAGGTCTGCCTGGTACTCTTTTGCACTGTTGCTTTCACACTGTTGTGGTAACTTGAGAATCAAAACTACAGAAGGAAAGGGAGGAGGGAATACATCCCCTCCCCCTTTGATTGTAAAAAGCCGATTATACAAATTTTCAGGGCCTCCGCTGTTCTTGCAGAGGATATGGTAGTTGGTATCTTGAGAAACCTCAGCTTTCAAAGAGTTTAAACCATAAAACTGAATGGAAAAAACATATGCACCATTTCTGGCGCTGCCACTTTGGGTGCAGCCCTTCTTCACATGATGGTCCAGCATTCAATACCTTGACCATTTCCAGTGAATTAGAAGCTGAAGTAACAGATAATGAGGGAGGTTTTTCCTAGGAGAACTCGAAAAACTGCACTTAGTCAAATCAGGTTCTTTCGCTTACTGGCTTTTATGTAAACCAGGAGTAGGCAGCTGGTGATCCTTCAGGCATTGCTGATCTTTAAATACCAGCATCTCTCTGTACTGACCTTGGAATCTGAAATGGTTCCAGTTTGGCGTTTGGTAAGCATGGGTTCCTTGTCCGTACTGTAAATCATGTATATAACATCATTCATTTCCTTATGCCCTTCTGCATAATAATGATGTTTTATGCAATATATAACAATATCAATAATGCAGCATATGGTGCAATAGTAATAAATAGAGAAAAGACGCCAATTAAAAGCAGTGTGTAAGCCAAGAGTTAACTAAGGAATTGAAAGTGCCTTTAGTCAATAAAAATATTTGTAGTCAGTACTCCCCCCCCCCCCCAAAAAAAAAACCAACCCTGCAACAGAGGTGCTAGATCAGGGATGTCAAACTCAATTTCATTGAGGATTGCATCAAGGTTGTGGGGTGCTGGGGTGGGTGTGGCCAGGATGGGCATGGCCAGATTGATGTCACTCATGTTGGGGGTGCCTGTGATGGCCTGAGCGCTCTTCCAGCAAAAACGGGCTCCCGAGCTCTGTTTTCAGCTGCAGTGTTCGGGGAGCGTGTGTAGCCCTCATGAGCTCCATTTGCACTGGCAGAGGCACCACGGGCCGGTCCCTTGCTGTTTCCAGGGTGGCCCTGTGGGCCAGATCCTGCCTGTGGGCCTTGAGTTTGACCCCCCCCCTTGTACTAGATGATTGTTTCCAAGGAGGCATTGCTGGAAAAGTAAACAATTCTCTCTTGTAGCTAAAGGCAGCTGGGCCTATTTACTAACATTTTAATTGGACTGCAAAGCAAATACGAAGTCAATGAAGTTATTTAGAATTGAGAGGATGATGAGCATGGTTGCAATAAGTAAATCTGATCAGACAGGTCAAATTTCCAGCAGATTTCTGCATAGAAATAGCAGTTTTGAGGTTATATTTATAGCCGGTTCCATGTATAGCAAATTATAGTACTGTATATAAGGAATTGGAAATGTATTTCAACCCTTGGAAATATTTGGGGGGGGTGAGGGAGTGCACACCAAACGAGGGCAGGGAAGCTACCTACTGTGAGCAATTTTCCCTAGATGCTACATTTATTGCCTTGATCTTTTGCTATTTCCTTTCATTGTTTTTTTTTCAACCCTGCCTTATTGTGAGGTTTAAAAATGGCCTCTATCAGGATCCTAGAAGTTATTTTAAAGCCTTGCTGAAGTCTGCTGAAGTGACTTTTTTTTTTTAAAAGGGAATCACTTCATGAGAAGGGAGAGTAGGCCTTTTTGTTGGTAGGATTGACTCAACTTTGAAAACAGCTCTACATGGCAATGAGATTTTAAAATAGCTTTCACTGATGTCAGTTGTTGCATAGCCTTGTTAAAAGTACATGGAGTACCTTTTTTTTTGAGGAGGAGGATTGACAAACTGAGGGTGGCAGTCTTATTCTTTTCCAGAAAAGGTCTTTCCTTGTTAAAAAAAATCTTCTGCCTGTCTGCTGTGAGTACTTAAAACCACATGCACAGACATTGATGGAAAGGCAGGAAAAACTCACATTCAAAACGCTGCTGATCAGTAATAGGGAGCTTTCTCTTTTCTAGGCCTATAAATGAAATCAGGGTGGATCCCAAGGACAAAGGACAAAATCTAAGAATGGGCAAATCTGGGGAACAAGATAGCGAGCTGTAAGACAGACTTGGCCAACTTGGGCATCATTCAGTTGTGCACTTCGGTGTTGGAATTCTGAGCCTTGACGGAGAGTTAAAATCATCTCCCAGAAGGTACAGCAAACACAGCCACCCCTAATGGGCACCAAGATTGGGGATTGTCCATGGGACAGTTTGGATTGAATGCCACATATCTCACATGTCATCACTGAAAATGGAGCTGCATGTACACACGTGTGCCAGCTTGCTACTCATACATTGTTCCTCTCCCCCCGCCCCCACTAGCCAGGCCACCAAGCCACAAATGTTGGAGACTGCTGATGTTTATTAAATCTACAACTGATTGGGATCAAGCTCTAAATTGAGATCTACAAACCAAACATCACATTTAGTCAAATCAAACAAAGCACAATGGGTGAATCAGCTCTACTGAGAGGTTGTAGCTGAGAATTAGGAAAGACCAAGAAATGCAACTCTGTCCTGGGTAGATAAATGACCTGTTTCTTTAGCATTTTTTCTCTCTCTTAGATAACTTGCAGAAACACGTGAGGATTACTAATTCATTCCTGTTATGTGAAGTTACAAAGAAATTCAGTGAAGGGCATCGGTAGGACTCTCTCATTCTCTGTGCTACAACTAATATTTTAAGTTGCAAAATCGTAAAGTTGGGCGCTCACTCAGGAAGTCAGGGGATAGGTCATAGCCTCTGATCCTATTTTTTTTCTTTAGTTTCTCTGTTGCAAAACATGTTTGGATAGGGGAATAGTAAAAATGTCTGCCCAGTCCTATCCAATTCTAGGGTGCAGTGCTCATCTCTGTTTCTTAGCCAAGAGAACCAGTGGTTGTCCGAAGTCATTTTCTCTTCAATTTCAATTTCAATTTCAAATTTTATTGGTCACATACACAATCATACATGGGTACGATGCAGTGAAATGCTTATGCAATCGCAGGTAAGTTAAGGTAGGAAGGGAGGGCTAGAGTAGGGTGACCAACCGTCCTCTTTTGGCCGGACATGTCCTCTTTTTTCGTCCTGTCCGGGGCATCCGGCCGGGTTTTA
>JAEANM010011150.1:0-15416 GCA_017656035.1 Myanophis thanlyinensis
AAGGTGAGAACCAGAACCTTGAATCGCACCCGGAAGGCTACAGGAAGCCAGTGCAGCTCGCGCAGGAAAGGTGTAACTTTGTAGATGATAACTAGGATTTTGAATTGTACTCTGAAACCACCAGGTAACCACTGCATTTTGCAGAGCAGTGGGGTCACAGATTTAATATGGCATGATCAACCATGCCCACACTACTCTCTTCTGGACCAGCTGTAGATTCTAAATACTCTTCAAGGACAGTCCCATGTAGAGTACATTGCAGTGATCCATTCATGCTTAAAGCATTAGTTCAGGAAATGTTGCAATTGATGCACCTGGTGTATCCACAAAGTTCTTTTAGCCTTAGCTGCTACCTGCTACTTGATCAGGAGCTGGGAATCAAAGATGACCCCCATTTGTGCACCAGTCTTGAATGGGGAAATATAACTCCCCTCATCCAAGCCAAAATGGATGGTCCCTAATACAGAGGGCTCTTAGAGCCCAGAGTTTCTCAGTCTTATTAGGATCGAGTCAAAGTGTGCTCCTCCCTATCCATACCTGCACAGCCTCCAGGCATCTCAGTAAGGAGAATTAGACTGCATCAGCAGGCCAGGTATTGAGTTACACCATTGGGCATCATCCATATATTGACTATGGACTCAAGCCAGCAGATGACCTCATTTAGAAATTCAGGTAGATGTTAAGCAGAAGGGAAAAGAGTATTAAATAAGCAAAGGGCTGTGGATATACTAATCTCTCCCCCCATCTTTCAATAAAGACTGGAAACAGCCACAAGAAAAGGGGTGTTGGTCTTACCTGATACGCTCCTTCTCGTTGTACTGAGAATAGAATCCAAGAATGGGCATGTCTCCGTCAGTAGATCTAAGACTGACTCAATCGAAAGAGTCCTGCCTATGCTGGTATATCAAGTTATTTGGGAAAGAAAAGTTGATCGGCTGCGTGAGCTCCTGAAAAAAGAACCTCTACCTCCAATGAGTGTTAGTGAGAGAAAATACAAGATTGGGTGGGCTTGGATTCTATTCTCAGCCTGAGAAGGAGCGTAGCAGGTAAAACCAACGCCCCTTCTCCATAGTGCTGAGGAATAGAATCCAAGAATGGGACATACCAAAGCTGTCTGTCTGATGGAAGGGCCGTTATCGATGGCTACTTTCCCCGGCAGCATGAATCTGCTGCAAAACATGTTGGCCAAATGCCACATCCGTGGAGGAAAAGGAATCTACCTTATAGTGTCGAATAAATAGATAGGGTGTGGACCATGTAACCACTTTACAAATTTCATCAATGGTCACCTGCGTCGACCAAGCTGCCATAATGGCCGCACTTCTAGTAGAGTGTGCAGTTAAGTGCGATGGCGTCTGCAACTGTTGGTCCAGATATGCAGTAGAGATACAGGCCTGATTCACCAACCTATTGTGGCCAATGTGACCCTGTTGCCTAAAGTCCCTGGAAGGAACACTACAAAAAGAGATTCAGATTTTCTGAACAAAGCTGTTTGTTGGATATATATATTTTAGGGCTCTGTGCACATCTACAATGTGCCATAATTTTTCCCTGTCATGTGTTGGCCATGGACAAAAATCCAGCAGGATAGCTCCTGGGCCCCATGAAATGGTGTGTTAACTTCGGGATAAAGGAAGGATCTAACCTTAGCACAACCCTGTTGGAGTGGAACACACATAGGTCTCTTCTGACCAATAAAGCGGCCAGCTCAGAAATTCTTCTTGCTGATGTGATTGCCTCTAAAAAGGCAACTTTCAGCAACAGCAAATGTAGGCTAGCTTCCTGAAGTTATTCAAATGGAGCACCTATAAGGGCCTTCAATACCCTGGGCAGATCCCGTGTTGGAAATCTGTGAATTGGTTGTGGTCAGAGGTTAGAAGCTCTTTGAAGAAATGGATGGTGCGATGCTGGATCAAGGACTCTAGGGCTCTGCATTTTAGATCTGATGAAATAGCAGCAATTTGTCTGCATAGAGTATTTGAGGAAAGGCCGCGGCCCAAGCCATCCTGCAGAAACTCAAGAAGCTGAGCTATTGTGACATAGAGAGGGTCAGCCTGTGCCCTCTTGCACCAAAGGAAGATCTTCCATGTGGCCTCATAGATTTAAGTAGTGCTCGGTTGCCACGACACTTGGATGGTACGAATGACCTTGTCAGAAAAGTGATTGAGTGTCAGAAGTTGCCACTCAATCTCCAGACAGCCAATTGTAGCCACTCTGGATCCAGATGCAACTAATTGCCTTGTTGGAGCACTAACTTGTCCTTGGGAATCATCCAGGGTTTGCCAGCGGACAGCTCGACTAGGTCTGCAAAACAGGCCCTCCTTAGCCAGTGCAGTGCCACAGAAGTTCTGCTTTCTGTTGCAAGATCTGTCTGACAACTCCTGGAATAAAGGGAAGAGAGGGAAAAGTGTATAACAGATCCGGGGGCCATGCAATGCGTAAGGCGTCTGTCCCTTTTGACCTCTGCAAATAAAACCGGCTAAAGTATCTTGCTACTTTATTGTACAAAGAGGAAGCAAATAAGTCAATCACTGGAGTGCCGAATCTCATTGTAATTTCCTTGAAGAGATCCGGATGCAGCTGCCACTCCGCGTGATCTACCCTGCTTCGACTCAACCAGTCGGCCTGGACATTCACCGTCCCTGATATGTGTTGCACTTTGAGGGAAGATAAATGCTTTTCTGCCCAAAGGCCTAGACATTGAGCCTCCCTCATAAGTGATCTTGAGTGAATGCCACCCTGTCAATTAACATGAGCCTTAGCAGCTACATTGTCTGTCAGGATCAAAATACTCAGACCTTTGATCTGGTGTTTAAAGTGTTATAATGCTAAATGAATGGCCCGTAGCTCTAGCCAAATTATATTGTTCTCAAGAATCTGAAGGGACCATTGGCCCTGGGTCATGAGTGTGTTGAGGTGCGCCCCCCAGCTGAAGAGGCTAGCATCCGTAGTAATAGAAATGTGATCTGGTTCTTTGAATGAGGAACCTCTCTGGATAGCTGGTGAGGTCTACCATGCGAAGGAGTGGAGGACTTCGTGGTATGCACGTTGGCTGCGAACAGTTCTTTGAAAAGTAGCAAGAACCATTGAGTGGGTCTCGCATGTAATCTAGCCCATGACACAATGCCGATGCATCATGCCAACGAGCTTTGATAATTGCACCATGGGAATTCTCAGGGAGCTTAGTTCACCAATCAAAGCCTGGCTATTCACCTGCCTCTCGGGTGATAGAAATACCTGGCAGGATACAGTGTCAACCACCTCTAAGTGCTACAGGTGGTTGTTAGGTTCAAGATGGCTCTTGCCACAGTTAATGAGAAAGTCGTGGGCCTCCAGGGTATCCACGGTCGTCTGAATATCTCTCAGCGCGTATTGATATGATGCGGACTGAATGAGAATATCATCCAGATAACATTGGATGTGTATGGGCAGGGATCTAAGGTGAGCGCAAATCGGAGCCAACACCTTATTGTAGGTTCTGGGGTCCGATGAGACCAAAGGGAAGGGCTCTATACTGAAAATGGCACCATGTAAAACAGAACCTAAGGTAGCATCTCTGAGAATTGTGGAGAGGGATATGGAGACAGGACTCAGACAGGTCAATGGACGTCAGGAAGTTGCCTTTGCTGACGGTTTCCAGAATGGAGTGGAGAGTGTGCATCTTGAATCGATGATATTTAATATGCACATTTAATTTCTTGAGGTCTAGAACTGCACCTCCCCCAAGGCTTTAGGGACTATAAAAAGAACAGAATAGAAACCACTACCCATTTTGTATACAGGAACAGGTTCTATGGCCTGAATATCCAGCAAATGGAGACTGGACTCCTCCATAAGGGTTCGTTTCACTGGGTCAAAGGGAACTGAACAGGGTATAAAATGCCTCACGGGGATGGAGGTAAATTCCAGAATCAAGCCCTGTCTGAGAGTGCTTAACACCCATCTGTCTATGGTTATGGCCTCCCACTGTGTATGAATAAATGTAGCCTTCCCCCAATGGGAGCCTCTTGATAATCTTTATCGGGTTCTACGGAAGGGGCGACCTCCTGCTCTCCTAAAGGGCCATCTGGCTGGTAGCGGGGGCCAGTACCTGTCCTGGTAACGGTCCTGCGGCTGCTCCTGCCTCCAGAAATATGGGCACTGCGTGGAACAAGGCCTGGGCAGTCCTGGGTGATGGGCATTGTGCATACGGTACAAAACGACATCCAGCCTCCTATGTTGAAGAAGAAGTATCTTTTTCTTATCTTTAGTTTCCACTAACAGTGGATCAAGTACCTCTCCAAATAGTCTGCCACCTTGAAAGACACCAGAGGGTAGTCCTTACCTCGGCTTGCCAGTTGCAAAGCCATAACAGAGAATGGGAGGTGACTGACAATGCCATAGACCTGGAGGTAAATCGTACTGTGTCGAGCATGGCATCAGCCGAAAACTGAGTGGCCACCCACACCTTATTTAGATCCTGGTGTAAATGGGCCTTGCCTGGTGGCAGTATGTCCTGCATCTGCCATAGCCAGAGCAGTATGGCCCTGTTGAAAAAGGTGACCACTCTGGCTGTCCAGACAGCCCAGACTGCAGTCTGAAAGACCGTACAGAGCACTAGATCCGCACAGTTGTCCTCTAGTCTGAGGCTTTCCACTGCATGTCCTGAGATTAGGGAAGAAGAAGAAAGTTTAACAATTGGATCATCAACTAAGGGGAGTTGTAACAGCTCAGACAGCTTCTTGTCCCCCAGGTAGTATCGCTTGTCAGAGGAATTAAAGGAAGCCTGAGAGCCTGGATGAGACCACTGTCTCTTAATAACGTCCAATACTAGTTGAGATGTTGGGACCTCAGCATTTTCTAGTATTGGGGAGGAGAAAAGGCTGTTAGGCCCAGTATGCAAGACAGTAGGAGCTGGTGGTGAAGAACCCAATTCTGTGGTCGCTTTTGCTTTGTTCAAAAGGGATTTGAATAGTTCTGGTGGGAAAAGACCCGCAAAGGCCAGATCGAAGCAATTCTGGTTGGGAGGGGCAGCCTGATCAGCAGAATAAAGCCAAAATAAACGAGCTTCTTGTCCTTAAGGGGCAAATTGGTTTTAAGCCCCTTAGGCAAAACAGACAAGAATGGGGGTCTATACAAAGAGAATTGCCCCCCCTCCCTGTCTTGTGTTCTGCTGTCACTCACAGCTGACGAGAGACGTCCTGCAGAGTTTTGTCTGTCTCACTGAAGAGCTGCAGGACTTGGCTGCATTGTGCTCTCTCCCAATCGGGAGAAGGTGGAGGGCAAAAAAGGCAGAAACTTATGGCCGAAGATCTGCTGCTGCCCTGATGTATGAGAACAAGGAGGCCAAATGACTAGGCTGCATCTGGTTGTAAGCCGGCAGCCTCGTAAAATGGCAGAAAGTACCCAGAAAATAGCCACACATCGATCAGAAAAGGCCCAGTGTTGCTCTTTCTGTCTGGAAAGGTGCATGCTGAAACGATCCTCCTGCGGCCTCCAAGAGACCGGGCAATCCCAAAAAGTGAGCGTGCAGCTCTCCCCAACCAGGGAGGCTTCGCACAATGGCCTGCGCGGTTGTGCAGTCTCCACAAGGCCAGACAACCGCGGAGATGGACGTGTGGCTCTCCTCAGCTGGGGAGGCGTCGCACAAAGTCCTGCACATTCCACCAGCCAGTAGGAACAAGGCTGGATTTGGAAACTTGAAGAAAGGATGGTTTCTTTGTCCAGAAGCTGCTGAATTGAATCAAAGAATTAGGAGCTCAAAATTTCACATCAGAATATCTCTGACTGAGCCAAATAACTGGGGATACCAGCACAGGCAGGACTCTTTTGATTGGCTAGGAATTAGACCTAGTAATGGAGACACACCTATTCTTTCGATTCTATTCCTCAGCACTATGGAGAATAGGAAAACTACTGCAAAACAGTGGCCTCCCCACTGCCAAACTTTTTAGTTGATCTTATATTTCTTAAGAACCCTATTTCAACTATATTTAACTTACTTTTTATTTTTTGTTCTGTTCTGTTCTGTTCTACTCTATTCCACTGTTGGTGAAGTATCTGTCAATATAGGATATGGTACCATCAGCATACTGATGACATCCAATTCTGTATCTACATGCCTAGCTGGACAGATGATACTATGACAGTTCTGACTGATTGCCTGAAGGCAATATTTTATTTATTTATTTCAATTTATATACCGCCCCTCTCCCAAAAAGGGACTTGAGGTGGTGTACAACCATCTAAAAAACAATAAATTAATAACAATTTAAAAACACATTAAAAAGAATTAAATGGGTGGTTGAGTAATTTAAAAATTTAAAAACCAATTTAAAACCCCAGTCTGTTGGAACAAGTAAGTTTTTAGTGCCTGCCAGAAGGTCCGCAAATCTGCGATGGTCCGGATCTCTGGGGGCAATTCGTTCCAAAGGGAGGGTGCCCCCACAGAAAAGGCTCGAACCATTGGGGCTGCCAGACGACAACGTCCAGGCAATGGAACCCCAAGGAGGCCCGCCCTGTGGGAATGCACTGGCCAGAGGGAGGCTGATGGTGGCAACAGGTAGTCCCGTAGATACCTGGGTCCCAAGCCAATAAGAGTCTAGATGGGGAGGAACTGACTTCAACTCAACCCTGGAAAAATGGAGTGGCTCTGGGTTTTTAGTTCCCCATTCCCAGTTGTAATTTCATCTTTGATTCTGGATGGGGTGACACACATCTGGATTGAGTTGGTATACAATGTGAGGGTCCTTATAGAATCATGGCTTTCTGCTCAAGCAACAGATGACAGCTATGGCGTGGCAATCCCAAATTTATCAAATGCACCAACTTCATCCTTTCATGGATCTGCAGGCCTTGCTCATAATCACTCATGCACTGGTCACTTCCCATGTGGATTACTGCAACACCAACTGAAAGCTACAATTAGTTCAGAATGTGGTGGTGGTGGTGCTCATAGTGATGGGTGAGCCTAAATTTACCTCTATAATCTCTATTGTCCAAATTGTGTTGGCTTCTGATTAATTAATTAAATTTATATGCTGCCCATCTCACTGTCAAGTGACTACAGGCAGCCTGTAATATCAGAAAAGAACCAACCAATTAGAATATTTAAAATATTAAACATTAAAAATTTAAATGGGCAATTAATGAAGAACTACCGTATTTTTCGGCATATAAGATGCACCCGAGTATAAGACGCACTTAGATTTAGAAGAGGAAAACAACAACAACAAAAGTTTTTGGCTTCTGCGTGCCTTGTCTTTGAAGCTTTTTTTGGCCATTTTTGAGGCTTTTTTTGGCCCACTTTTGAGGCTGTTAAAAGTCCGCTTTCATGGCTTTTTTTTGGCCTGTATTTTAGGCTTTTGGGGCCTGTTTTTGAGGCTTTTTAAGCCTGTTTTCCAGGCTTTTTGGCCCAATTTTTCCAAAAAAACAACAACCCTGAAACAGGCAAAAAAAAAAAAAAAGCCTTGAGAACAGGCTGAAAAGCCTCAAAAACAGGCCAAAAAAAAGGCTCCGAAAACGGGCTTTAAAAGCCTCAAAAATTGTCCCCAAATATTGGCTTGGAAAAGGCCCAAAAATGTGGCAGGCAGAGGCCAAAAAATGGCTGGCACGTGGGGGGCTTCAGCAACATTAGCTGTATAAGGCGCACAGACATTTTCACCCACTTTTTTTTTGGGGGGGGAGTGTGTCTTATACGCCAAAAAATACAGTAGATAAAAGAGCCAATAATGTAAATGGGGTGAAGATGGGATCTTCTCCTAATCTACTAACCACTTCCAAAGTGGGACACCTCCAATCGATCCCCAAGCCACTTACTTGGCATTTATTCAACCAAGTTCACTTCTATCTGATATCGCACTAGTCATTCACACCTCCAACTCCATATTCATATAAAACATTCATAATTCAAACATAATCATTTTTTCATACACTTTATCTAAATCAACAAAAGTGCAATGGCTATTTTTCTCATAGCCATACGTTTTTCAGGGTATTACTGAAGGGCAAAAATCTGGTCTGTTCATCCATTGTCTGACAGAAAGTAATCCTCCTATATGGAATTTTTACATATACTAGTCTTACTTTTCCATTTTACCACTCTTGGGGCAGCATATATCTATAAAATAAACAACCTGTATAGCTATTCCATAAACAAGCTACAACTATATTATGATAATTCTCAAGTTATACCATCTATGCCATCAGTCGTTCCATTTTTCAAAATTTTCCCAGCATTTGTGACTCCCTTTTCATTATTCTTATGTTGCTGAATGAACCAGATGCTTTTCTGCACTCATCATATCTTTCATGGAAAGATAATTGTATAAAAGTTAATTATAAAATATGACAGGAATCTACACTTAAGCATATACTCCTGTAGTGTGGTACATGTCTTGGCCTTAACAAATTAATAGATGTTATTCAAGCACCTTCATTTCAGTCAAAATAAATCCCTGTGCAACAAAAAGGTATCCACATAAAGTCACACTGCTTAAAATTTTTGAAATACAAATGAAACTCCAATTTGGTAGATTACTTTGAAGGTAAACCCATCCAAATTGATGTCCAGATCTGAAGTTTTGATTCATTAAAATATTTTTATTTATTTATTTCAAGCATTTCTATACCGCCCCCCTCCCTAGGGATTCGGGGTGGTGCACAGCCGTTTAAAAAAGATACATAAAAAAGTTATAAGCAGTTTAAGAAAAACTCTATCCTCCAAATGATGGGCAAAATAAAAACATTTGTAATTTATTTTTGTTTTTTGTTGAATAGGATGGGCTAGGTAAGCAACTTAAAAGTGTTAGGATGGAATGAAGTATATCAAATTTCATAGAATTCTGTATAATTGATTTTGAATGATATATCTTTATGCTTTTTAAAATTAATTGTGTTTAATAAACTTTCTGCACATTTCAGACAAAGGAAGTGGACTTCCATCCATGCTTACTGGTACAAGCTGAAGTTCCTTGTACTGAATTCTATGAAAAGCAGGGCTGACACTGAACAAAAGAGGCTACAAAACTAAGGATAGATGATTGTGAATGAGGGGCTACTTTGCAAGTCTGTGGCCGGTAGCTGGGAGGAGACAGCAAACTGCCTCTGTTGCACAGAGCTCCAGCAGGCACATCAGATGTGCATATGGGAATTTACGGCTAGCTGAGGCTGCTAAAGTGAAGCAGGTTTGCCATGAGTCTGGCAGTTGGAATGATAATAGTGATGATGAGCCCAGCACTACAAACTCTCAATACCAAGAAGGAAGAACACAGTAAAGTTCACCTGAGCTTTGCAAGGGTAGTCAGCCTGAGTGCAGAGCAGCCCCAAAGGCAAAGAGAGAGAGGACGTGTGAGAAGTTGAAGTGGAGGCAAGCAGGGCAGGGCAGAAGCATGAGCTATTCACCTGATTACAAAGAGGTTCTGGCTAACAACTGTAAACAGGAGTACTAGAACTGCCATGGCTAAATAGTGAGATTGTAATGATTTGTCTAATGACTGCTTCACTTAACAATGAAAATTCCAGTCCCAATTAGGGTTGTTAATCAAAACTACCTGTAATGAACATGTCCAGTAAATGGCTGAATAGCATAGCAGTTAAGAGTGCTGCCATTTGATACAAAAGGCTAAGGTTCAAATCCCAGCTGGTGCCTACCAGTAGTTGTTCTTGGACCCCTTCTAATTGCCTACCTCAGATGCAAGAGTGACACGAACTACAAGAATCGTGCCAACTTGGAAAGACAATAGAACCTGGAATTGATGGAATGCTACAGTAACAGTAGATTTAATGAGGAATGAAAACTATGAGGGAACTATGGATTGGCAAAAGACTTACATCCATGCTAATAATAGCTGGAAACATCTAGTTATTCAATGGTTCAACATTGTGAAGAAAAAGCTGTCTTAATAATTTGAGACAGACCAATTTCACATTACATCCTGGACTTAAGAAGACCCAGAAGATCAACTGAATGTGTAGTCAACATCTGAAGCTGGATCATCACTGCCACCTCCTCCATTACAGAGCACAGCAGCTGAAATGAAACATTTGATCAAGTATAAACTAGATATAATCAGCTCTCAATACCAATTATCAAGGCTCAGTGGAAAAATATTATCTGTTAGTATGACAGAAGAAAGATTGCCCTCATGACAATACCTACTACAATCACAATTAAAGCCAATGAATTAGTATATAAAATAACCACTGTAATCCTGGAAAGGTTTGGCCGCATGATCAAAAAGAACAACAGTACACATGCCTCCCCTGGAAAATTGGACATCAAGATCAAGGCAATTTGGAGAGAAGTTAGTCAGCTGGTGGAGATTGACCTACAGAATGGCGTGTGGAGATTAAGGAGAAGACTAAATTACTATAAATATATAAGAATATGACTCTATCTGAAGCCCTAGAGACTGCTGAAAAGATTCATAATACTGATTACTGGGTTAAGGAGGTACATTAGAGAAAGAGTGTTGGACTTACCTGATACGCTCCTTCTCGTAGGGTTGATATAGAATCCAAGATTGGGTTTCCTCCCACTCAAACTGATTGGCTGAGTCTGTGAGCTAAGCTGTGACCTCACCCCGTGTGACTGCCTTGGCCCCAGCTTTCACAAAGACATTAACACATACGAAATCCTTTTCCTGCTGTCAGAACAATCTATACCTATTGTGCTAACTAGTACTAACTATATATCTATTTTTAGAACTAATTTCTATTGTAGCATTTAAGGGAAGGGACTGGATTCTATATCAACCCAACGAGAAGGAGTATATCAGGTAAGTCCAACACTCCTTCTCCCTAGTAGGTTGATATAGAATCCAGGATTGGGACATACCAAAGCTCGATGTCCCTAAGGGTGGGTACTGTCCTGCACCCTGGACCCCTGAGGATGTATCCTTTGCAACACTCTTCTTCCGAAGGACGCCTCCTCCGAGGCGAACGTATCGATCTTGTAGTGTATGACAAAGGGTGAAGGTGATGACCAAGTAGCTGCCCGGCAAATCGATGGGTGCTCTTGTTGCCCACACCGCCGTCGTAGCTGCACTCCTTGTGGAATGTGCTGTTATGTTTCGAGGAACTGCTAAACCGGCTGTGCTGTATGCCATGGCAATACAAGAGCGAAGCCATCTGCCGATAGTCGCTGGAGAAGTTTTGTTGCCCATGTTCAATGATTGAAAAGAGATAAATAGGGATTCGGACTTTCGAAATGTCAAAGTCCTCTTGATGTAAGTTCACAACGCTCGTCTGACGTCTAGCGTATGCCAGTCTCTTTCCAATGGGTGAACCGGATTGGGGCAAAAGTCCGGTAGAACCAATTCCTGAGCCCTGTGAAACCAGGAATTGATCTTGGGGATGAATGTAGGGTCCGGTCTAAGTACCACCGTATTTGGTCGAAAAATGCATAGATCCGGTCTCGTCGACAAGGCTGCTAACTCTGAGATCCGTCTAGCTGACGATATGGCTACCAGGAAGGCTACTTTCATTGTCAGGAACCTTAGGGAAACCAATCATAAAAGTTTGTACGGTGGCCTGGTCAGTGACTGTAGGACTCTTGTGAGGTCCCATGTGGGGTACCGGTGCACTGTCGGCGGTCTCAAGTTCGTGGCTCCCTTCTGATAATACTGAAGATAGAGCCGCCGCCTGTCTCCTGAGCGTGTTGGGCGTCAGACCTCTGTCAAGCCCCCTCTGCAAGAATTCGAGGACTTGTGTGACCGAGGCTGAGGCAGGGTCCTCTCCAACCCCAGTGTACCATTCGCAGAATGCTTTCCATGTAGCCTGGCAGATTCTGATTGTGGATGCCCGTCTGGCTGCCTGTACAGTGTCAATTACCCTAGGAGACAATCATTTCCGATGTAGTTTCTCCCGCTCAATCTCCATGCGGTTAGTTGTAACCAATGGGGATCGGGTTGTAGCAACTCTCCTTGCGATAGTAAGTCTGCTGCATGCGGAATGCTCTAGTGTGGTGCCACTGAGAGGCTCAGAAGATCGGTGAACCAGGCCCTGCGTGGTCAATATGGTGCTATTAGTATCAGTTCGGCCTGCTCCTCCAGCATCTTCCTGATTACCTTCGGGATGAGAGGAAGTGGAGGGAAGCCATATAAGAGTCCCTGTGGCCACGGACAGCGCAGGGCGTTTATTCCCGCCGACCCCTGAGACCTACAGAATGGCGTGTGGAGATTAAGGAGAAGACTAAATTACTATAAAAATATAAGGGTATGACTCTATCTGAAGCCCTAGAGACTGCTGAAAAGATTCATAATACTGATTACTGGGTTAAGGAGGTACATTAGAGAAGCAGAGACCAAGAAGAGAGAGACCCAATACATGGATAGTAATTCATATCAGTGAAATTGTGTTTCTGAATTGTGAAGTCATCAAATATTTTAAACATTGTAATTAAATTATTGTTTTTTCAAGAAGAAAAAAGTCTTTGTGAATTCTCTTTCTGGGAGGAAGACAGAAAGAACAGGGAAAGTAATAATTAGAAATATTTCCTCAACTTGTAACCATTTTAAAGTGGGGTTTCTTATAATTACTTCTTAGTAAGTCACTATTATAGAAGAAGGCATGACAATGGAGTTGAGAGAATAGCTTACTTTGGCAAATAATGAACTAATTGGCAAAGCTATTAATAACTTGTATTATTGATCATTGTGCTGAATGTAGCAGAATGATGAAAAAGCATAAAAAGCACTGCACACACATACATCCCAGCTCCTCTCAAATGCTTCATTTTAATGTCCAAAGATATAAAAAATGTTGCTGCTGTAGAGCTTATAACCTGGGACAGCTTTAGTTGTGAGAGATGTGAATCAATATAGTATCTCACAGATGATCTCATGTGTATGTGTGTGTATACTTATATTTATTTTCTCTTCCCCTCCCCTAAAGTTTTGGGCCAGGATATGGATGACACATTTGTGATCATCAAACGGGAAATGATTGGGTCTTTCAAACATCACCTGAATGATATTTTTCCAGACATCCAATTCACAGTGGAAGAGGAAACCAACAACCAGCTCCCTTTTTTGGATGTCTTGATAACAAGGATGGATGACAGTCGGCTGAGGATGGAGATCTACAGGAAGGTGACCAATACCACCCAGCTGCTACATTTCAACAGCAACCACCCAGTTTGCCATAAACGCAGCTGCATGAAGACCCTCTTTTAAAGGGTGGAAATACATTGCAGTGATGAAGAAAAGAGGAGATCCAATACCTCTACATGACATTTGAGGCAAATGGTTATCCCCATAGTTTCATTAACCAATGCTGCCGACGTCCGGCATCTAAGACTGAGCAATCACAGTTTCTGAGACCAAGTTATTGGTTGCCAATGCTCTACATACAGAACATGTCAGAAGCTGCTTCTAGACTTTTAAGACCCTTTGGAATAGACATTGCCCATAGAGTGGAAGGAACAATCCGAAAACGCCTTATGAAGCCAAAAGATTCTGTACCCGTAATTGAACAATCCGGGGTGGTTTATTGCATCCCATGCAACAACTGTGGTGCAAAATATGTGGCAAACAGATAGGCAAACATCTCGCCACCAGATTACACGAACACGAGTTGGCAGTGAACCGGAAAGACGAATTTTCACTAGTCTATAATCACATCCAACAAGAGGGGCATATTTTTGGATTCCAGAAGGTGAAGATATTAGGCCGTTCTGATGATAAAACAGCTGGGGAGGTGCTTGAAAATTGGGCATCCATAGAAACCATCAATCGCTGCACCGACTGGAATCCAATTTACAACACACTATGCACAAGACTGAAAGAAAGGACTTGCATACAAAGAAAACATGAGATGGATAGCATTGAGCCTACACAAAGGCGAGTCATTGAACAACCAATCACAATGTGCAAAAGACAGCTAGATAGGCAGCCTATCCACACGTACGATACAAGGCAAGCAGCAAGAAAACACCCAACTGACAAATAATGAACTTTATTCTATTTGCTCTGATGAAGGGGACGAATGAGTCCCTAAAATGTTAGCTATAATAAATCATGGTCCATGACAGCGTTTTACCTCCTTCTTTTACATATACATATATGTACATACATACATACATACATACATACACCAGGGGTGGAATCCGACCAGTTTTGCTACTGGTTCAGTGTGTGCGCATGTGCGCCAAATGCACTGCAGTGCAGCTCTTTAAAGTGCTTTTAGAGGCTCCAGAGGCAGCGGGGATCATCAGGAAGGTTCCATAGACACTCCAAACAGCTGATTCAGGTAAGTAAGAAAAAAAAAAGGAAGCTCATATAAGGAAGGATAAGGGCAAGGGCGGGTGGGCAGGGCCAATTTCAAATGTCTCCTACTGGTTTGGGCGATGTGGTGCGATCCGGCTGAATTTCACCACTGACACACATATGTACACCCCCCAAAAAAAAACCCTCTAAGGGGCTAGGTAACATAAATACCAGCTGATGAGGGAAGCAAAAAAATGCAAACATGATGGGAATGATGGAAGTGGTCTCATGCTGTTACTCCTTGTGCATTTTGGAATTGCATGCAACATTACAATGCACATAGAAAAAGGATGGAATGATGTGATATTTCATTGAGTCTTATGTCTCTAAGTATATACATGAATTTGGAATAATTTCCTCACCTATTTAATGAGGAAAATCATGGTTTAGTTTAGGATTTAGGTTCTTAGGAGAAATGAGCATTTACTATGCAAGACATGAAAAACAAAGAGGAAATTGCACTGCTTTCATAGTTAGGAAGGATGCTCAGTGGTGCTAAAAGTTTTTTTCTATTTTCAATATTTCTGCATATATATGACCTACTGTGATCAGTTCTCTACACAACTCCTAAAACTAGATAAAGATAGCACAATTATGCACATGTCAAAAACACTATACTTATTATTGAATTTCTGATTATTATACAGAATATTATGGGAATAAATAGAATAGACAGAATATCCATTGTACAGAAACACAACAAACTTGGATCAAAGAAGAAAATCTGTAAAGGTTCTAACTAAAACAATGCCAGCAAATCTGGAGAATGACACAGTAACCAAGAAGTTAAGTCTACTCAGCAACATCAAAGAATGGAGATTTAGCAGAATATTCAAATTAGTGTACGATATCCTTAATTTCATATACTAGCAAAAGAAAGCATAGATTGGAAATCCACATGAAAAGAGATTATTCAAGCTTTCAAAATGGCCAAGGAATAAAATAACAAAGCAAAAATCTGGGATGCATCACTAGTGAATAAAAATTGTCTAGTGATGCATGTTAACTCAGATTTGTAGAAACTTTGATTCCTCAAGGACAATATCTGAAGTGTTACTATACCATGTTCATCTCCCTTAGCTCCGGGGAGCTAAGGGAGATGAAGCGTAGGAAAAGACGCCTAGAGAGTGGTTGGAGGTCGAGTCACTCCGAATCCGACCGAACACTTCT
>JAEANM010011151.1:0-15416 GCA_017656035.1 Myanophis thanlyinensis
TAGTTCCCTTTTCTGGTGTCCAAGTGGGTAAGTGATGTGTGGAGAAGGTGGGAGATGGCGTCATCAGTTGAGCAGTTTCGACGGTAGGTAAACTGAAGGGGGTCCAGTGTGTCTGGTAGTAAGGAAGTGTTGAGGTTTCTGACTAGATGTTCAAAACATCTATCTATCTATCTATCTATCTATCTCATCTAAGTATATCTAATCTATCTAGTGTGTAGATAACACATACTCATAAATTTAGAATGTATTTTGCCTTTAACAATAAACTTTATTTTTTTGTATAAATATGTGCAACTTTAATCAAGAACACTAGATTCTCATTTTTAAAAAATTCTATTCACAATTTAAATAAACCAATTAAATAGTTTCTTCTTTGTGAGTTAAAATATATATTGGACTGCAGTTATCCTCAAATTTTCACACATCTCTGAATGTTGTATTACAGTTTTTGGCTCGAAAAACATATGAGATGGAAGATATTTTAGGCTGAAATGTTTACTAAAATGCATATTTTAAGATGAAGTACATAAAATGTATGATTGTAAAAACATTAACATTTTCATTCAGACTTTTTTTTGGTGAATCATGAATTAACATGTGGAAAGCTGGCATGGATAACTAACATGATCTATTGCTCTTTAGTAGATTAAGATATTTATATTTATTGTTTGAAGACCCTTTACTTCAAGTCAAAGCTTCATTTATGCTAACATTCTGTTTGGAAGTCAAATATTTCTCATATATTTCCAATTCATATAGGATAACCATAGAATTTTCCTTCTGTTCATTCCCACAAGGTCAGTGAAATTCAGATGCTTGCTACATTTATAAATCAAATGTATACATACAATGTATTTTGAAATATTGAAATGTGTTATAAATAGCTAATACAAAACTGGAACAAAGGGAGAAAATCAAGGCATTTATGTCCTATATATTAAGATTATGGAGGCAATTCAGGGCAGAATAGCGAATGTTGAGTCTATTGGAGCAAAAACAATTGATCATATATTATGTAAGCACCCTTTCACCCACAGCCAAAATAGCATAACCCACTTAAAACCAGGTGATTCCAACCATGGGAAAACAAAGGTCAGAGGCATAACAATATCTTAGATGGAATAAGTAAGGTTTTATTTAACAAATTATTCAGCATTAAAACTTGAAATCATAAGCATGTATGAAATATATTATGAATTTGTTTATTTACATTGCTATAAATCTCCAGTTAGATGACTGAGTAGAATACAAATCTGCAAATACATAATTTAGGATTACAAACACTGGTGGGTTTGAAATAATTTTACAACCGGTTCGCCAAAAATGTGAGAGCGCATGCACTTGGCTTCCAGCACATGGCAAAGCTTTCGTACATGCACATGGCTTCCGTGCATGCAACGAGCCTTGGCAGCCTTTCAGATCTTCTGGGTTGCTGCCTGCTCACCCTCCCCTCCATCTCAGGTCCCATGTACTCTCCAGAGCAGCTGCTGCTTCTCTCAGCTGCTTCTCTCAGCTTCTGCTCTTACTGGGAGAGCATCTTGTGCAGCACAGCACCTGCTGTTTTCCTCTAAGTCTCATCTGGAAAGCACTGAGGCAAAGAAGCAGCAGCCAGGTTGATGCTGTTTTTCTGTGCTGCAGCGCTTTCTGAATGGGATTTAGAGGAATGCGATGGATGCTGTACTACTCAAGATACTCTCCCAGAAAGAGCAGCAGTGGAGAGAAGCAGCTGCTGACCTAGAAAGCACATGGAGCATCTCCGTGAGTGACTCGTCCAACACCAAGGGCCGGAAGAAGCAGCTGCAAGATCTCTGCTGCAGCACTTTCTGGATGGGACTTCTTACAGGTAAGAAGAACTGTTCCCAAACAGCTTTGGACTCCCTGCACCCATGCCACCACCCCCTGCACCCATGCTTCTCCTCCCCATGGCCCTTTAGCCTAGCACGACAGGCCACAGGCAGGATAAATTGGTTCGGCCCAGGGAGCATTGTTTGAGGCCAAAGGGTGGGGGGGGCAGCATGAGGATGGTAGTCCTGGTGAAGGGCCAGAGCCTGGGACTGGTGTGTTCCCTGACCTGCCTGAGACAAAGAGCAAGCAGCAGAAGCCCCAGGGAAAGACCAGAGCTGGGACTGGCACATCCCCTGACCTAGCTGAGGCAAAGGGCTAGCAGGTGGCATGTGGGCAGAGACCCAAGGGAAAGGCCAGAGTTGGGAACCAGTACATCCCCTGGGCCCTGACCCAAGGTGAAGGGTGTGTGGATGGCATGCATACCTTCAGTGAGCAGAGTGGGCGAGGTGCAGAGATTATCTGGGCTGCATGGCAAAGGCGAGATATATATGGTGGGGTGGGTGAGGCCAGATGGTGGTGCGATTTTCTGGTTCTCCAAACTGTGCAAAATCAGAACAACTGGTTCAGGCAAACCAGTCCAAACCAGCAGCAGCCCAACTCTGATTACAAAGTATGTAATCAAATTTAAAAATAAACTATACATTGTAATTGTGTATCATCATCATTTTAGCCATTGTCTATCCACTGAAGGCTCCTTCTACATGTTTCCAATCAATATGGCCCTGAGCTTTCTTTTGCCAATTGGGCCCACAAATACTTGCTGATGTAGTCAATTCATTTTACTTTAGGTTTCTTTCATGGACACTTTTTATCAAGTGGGATTCATTCTATGACTGCCTTGGTCCACCTGCCATTAGTTCTTCTTGCTATGTGACCAGCCCATATCTATTTCAACTCTTTTACTCACTTGATGATTTCTTGATTTTTTTTCTTTCTTTAGTGAGTTTATTAAACATAACCCGTATCTTTTTCAAGTTTATTTTTAAGCCAAATGGTTCTCCTCCTTTGTGCAGTTTTTGTATATGTTTTGGTAGCTCTACTGGGTCTTGTGAGAAGAGAATAACATCATCTGCAAATCTTAACTGAGTTAAATACTGTAGGAGCCATTGATTTTTATTCCATCTTTTGCTCACTCTGGTTTGCAAAATACTTTTTCAAGGCAGGCTGAGAAAAAGATAGGTGATATTGTATTGCCTTGGCATAATCTCATTCTTTGTTGATTTCCACTTTAAGATCATTAAGGAAAATTGTTGCCATTGTTTTTTTCATATATTGGCTGTAGTAAGTTTATGTAATCAGTGTTTATGCCTTGTTTATATGCAATGCATTAATTATTGCTGGTTAGAATACTGGAATACTGAGTCAAATGCCTTTTCATAATCAATTAAAGCCACACACAGAGGCATGGTGTGCCTTTCAATGACTTGCTGAATAACCTGAATGTAATGCATTGTGCTATAGCCACTTCTGAACCCTGCTTGCTCCTTTGGCTGTGCATCATTTAATGAACTCATCTGGACTGAATTCATCTGGAAGTCAACTGGTAATCAATATAGCTCATGAAGTAGACATATCCTAACCTAAGGTATAATCATAGTTACTTGTGCTATATAATTTATGGCCATTAAGTGATATGTAAAGTGAACAGAGCAAAACAAACCATGTTAAATCCATATAAGAGATGAAACTTATTTTTTTTTTTACCCATCTTCATTTTTCATTAATATAAATTAGTTAACTATTCATTAATATCCCTTAATTTCTTCTTCCAGTTCTAAGGGTTTTCTAAAATTCTATTGAGTTTTAAAAGTGACTTTATGGAAGCTTCAGAAAGTTGTCGTAGCGATAGATGGCTTCTTGGTACAGCCGTTAATGTCTTCTAAGCCTGCTAAAACACCAGCTTCTGCAGTCCTGGGATTCTAGTGGCAAAATGACATAATTTCACAAGTCTTGGCCTAGCAATGTGATAGAAACTAAATCATTTGATATACCACTTGGATCTGGAAGCATGACCTAATGGAAATAGGGCAGTGGTGATAAATCTGGAGATATGAAAGTTTAGAAAAATGTAGAAATCTGAAATGAAATCCAAGAAATTTTGTATTCTCTCAACCTTTTTTGTAGGAAAAAGTAAAAATAAATAAATAAGTGGAGGACATTATTTACTTCCCCACTTCATATACATTCTTGCCCATCAAGTACTTGACAATATGAAAAAAAAATCCATCACTTCAATTTACTTCTTCCTAATACTTACACATCAAATGTATAACTTATGCAGTTGCATATGTAAATTATTAAAAAAACATAACCATGCAGGTATGTCTAAATGATTATCATGGGATTTAATTTATCATTTTTTTAATCAAAAGTGAACTACAGCTTGAGATATGACAAAACCCTTTTAGTTATTTTCCTTTCTATTTTCAGTTAGTGTTTGTTGTTGTTTGCTCTGTAGAACTACACCAATCCATTCACCAGTGTTAAACACAAGAGAAGCTTTGACAGTACTATAAAACATATATCAGAAGGGAATTAGTGTCCATGTTAGGGCCACTGAAAGAAAGGTTAATAGGCATAAACTGCCCAGGCAGAAAGAGAGCGAACATACTTTTGAATAGTGGCTGAAGGACGCCATTACCAGATAGTACATATCAGACTTTAGTAATACAAGTGAAAAAGTCCAGTTTTATATTTCCATCTAAAAGCACCTAATATATATATCTGTTGTTCAAAAGCAGTATGTATATTCATAAATACATAATTATTATAATAGTTACAGAAGCATGTTGAGTATATTTTTTTCAAGAGGAAAATCAAATCTCTCCCATTTTTCTCCACCTCTTGTTGACAAGTCAGGTATATGAAAAAAATTACTGAATGGTTTTTTGTTTTGTTTTTCTCATATTTAAAGTTCTCCCCACATTGACAAATGAGGCATGAATTTCACTGAATCCAAAAACATTTTCTTTCTTTTTTCTCTCTCTTTCAGTCTGAGTATGTAAATTTTCCTTCAGATTTTTATTCAACACAAATTTGAGGGCTTATCAAAACAAATGTCTCTTGTACAATAAAGTTAGCACTCCTTTTCTGAGTAAAAGGATCTAGTTTCTATCAAGAGAATACAAATACTGCCACTTCACAGACAGGCTTTTTAAAAAATATGTTTTATAAAAATAATAACAGGACATACATGAACTGGGTATTCCAAACATTGTGTTCATGTGCAAGAATATTTATCTCTTATTATGGTCATCGAAATGATCTACAAAATGAAATCTCAGGAAAATACTTTGACATGACAGTCCCAGTTATAATCAGGCAGTTGGCCAGAGGGTGACTATCAGAACTGTTGTGTTGGTTGGTAACAACTTCACAGCTGGGGAGGGGGGGTGGAGAAGGCTAGGGTTAAAACATTGCTTCTACATTTAGTGCTAATTTTTTGGGGGAGAGGGCAGTATGTTTTTAAAACTCATTCTTGTATGTCATTTGCATGCTTCTTAGAAAGTGAAGATACCATTTATTTATTGCCTCAGTAATAATGCTTCTCCAAAGTCTCCTTTGATACCTATCTGCATTTTCTTTGTTTTAGAGTGTTCATGTCCTATATTCATGACATAACCCAGCTTAAAATTCCTTTACAGATTGTTTTTGTTTTTTTGTTTTGCAAAAGTTTGCATGGCATACAGTCTGGGTTGTAGACTACCACATTCTCCCATCAGATGATTCTCCAGCTGTTGTACATGTCCATTTTTCTGTCCTAGGAAAGCAATGGGCAGTATTTTTTCCCTGTAGATCAGAATTTATTTTACTTATGTGTGATTAAAAATAAACAGGCAATCTTGTACTTACTTATTTACTTACTTATTTACCATTTTTCTATTCTTCCACAATTACAAAAATGTACACTATCTGCACACAATGAATCATACAATTTAAAGCATTCAATGGTACAATCTATCCAGGCAACAATGAGAACATGAGATACTGTTCTCATTCGCTTTCTGGCCATGTATGGTCTCACTTGGCTCACCAGCCAAAGAAAGGCATTTGCCCAGCTGGATAACAGCTTCCACCTCACTTCAAGAAGCTAGGAAAAGCTAGCTAGCTGTGGGGAAAAACTTAACAGAAGAGCAATGTTTCTGTTGTACTTTGAACCAGTAATGTACTAGATAACTCTTATTCCTTGTGCTATCTTAGCATTGAAGAGATGGTTTTAGAAGAGCTTATAGATAAAGGCAACTATTGTTTCAGTTGAAGGGGTACTCTTTCCCCTCTGAAGCAACCAAGGAACTGATATAACTTAGCCTGTTATGAAGTAAAGTGCTCCAGTTGCAAGAGACAAGGGCTCTTGAGGCAACAGGAGAAGAAAATATTGCTTTCAAATGACAGCAGGAAAATGCACAGACAGATCAAACTTGTGACAAGTTATAAATAAAGGTTGACATCATCCCTTCCTGCTTTCAAAACATAGTTGATATCCTATATTGAAGACGGGAAAATCAAGCAATATTTGTAAGACAATGTATTTATGTAGAATATAGAATACCAGAGGTGGAAAGGAGCTTCAGCCGTCCAGCCCAACCCTTTGCTCCAACAGGAGACCTTATACCATTCTGAATAAATGGCTGTCCAATCTCTTCTTCAAAACTTCCACTGGGACACCTAGATCTCTCCCACATTTACTGCTGTTAAAGACAGGTATCACCTATTTGATTCTTCTTGCCTAAGTGTAAACACCTCCGAATTACATTTTGTTGGATATGCTTCAGTATTTAAGTCTGTCAAGATCCTTTTTTATAAAGTTTGGTTATTCCACCCAGCTTGGTGGAATTTGTGACCCTTCCTGCTTCACGTTAAAATCCCAACATGATCTGTTGATAGTAGATGAGTAAAATTGTCTTCTTTAACTATATATCTACACACACATGAACAGAGAGTCATACACATACAAAGATGCAGAGACACAGAGAGGAAGAGAAAGTCTCAAGTGGGTTCTAACAATGCAAAATTAATCACAGAATTGTCAGGAGTTCCTATTAGATTCAGGAAGCATAAAAGAGGCACAGAAGTAATTTATGATACATTTAATACATTTACCATAAAATATCTAGAAGTGAATGAATCTGGAGGAATTTGCATTCCTATCAGATGAAGCAGCTGCATAGGCTGTGTGTGCTCCTAGATGTGTGATTATCAATGGCAGCTCTCAAGTAGCCTTGGTAAATAGGAGCCCTGATTCCCATTTCTAGTTGGTTTGCCAGCTAAGGATATTTTTAAACAACAGTTATTCATGCACAATACCCTCTTATATATGGCTGCTTTGAGTTGAGCTAGTGCAAAATATTGAGGTTTGATTGGAAAAGGAATTCATTACCTAATGGAAGTTCATTGCAACTATTTTGAAGTACTAGCATTGGTTGCCTTCCTTTAAGGTCCAAGTCAATCTCATGCTGACTGTACTGACATACATAAACCTTGTATAGCTTAAAAACAGGATATCTGATTGATATCTGATCCTTTGTATAATGATTCTGCCTTTTATTTGCTCTTTTGAAGGTTCTACACACCAAGTGTTCTCTGGGTGGTACAGAGCAGTGGTGGGATTCAGGGGGTTTGGGGCACCTCAGGGAAACCCTTAGTCAAAATTGCTGGCTGGCCCCACCCCACCCCACCCCATCCCTACTTATTGGCCTTGCGCAGCGCCCCTCTTTCTTTTGCCTCGCTGCTCCGGCTGCTTTCCAGCCATGAAGAGCCAGGCAGCTTCCAACAGCAGTCCCGGGAGCACGTTGCTGGTGTGTGGATAGTACTGTACTTACTATCTATCTATCTATCTATCTATCTATCTATTTAGCATCTCCCTCTCTAATCTCTCTCTATCATCTCTCTCTATCATCTCTCTCTTTATCATCTATATTGCTACCTCTTATTCTTATTTAACTATTAAATGCATAAAATAAACTACCTTTTGGTATATTTTTTTATACTTAAAACAGTAATTAGGGCAAAGAAATGATGTCAAGTTGGCCACGCCGTCCCAGTCACACGCTCATATAACCATGCCCACATAGCCATGTCCACAGAATCTGTTGTTAAATTATTTGAATCCCACCACTGGTACAGAGTGTTCATGGTACAAGTGACCGGAACTCCCTTTCAATTGAATAATTGCTGGCACTATATTTAGTTGACTTTTTTTACATCAGCTAAGGATTTAATCACTTGCCCAGATGCCACTATGCATTTCTGGAATATTAATCCAGGGTTAATCCTATTTTTTAACTTTGGTAATTGTGCTTCTCTATGGAAATTCTCAGCCATCCAGGTCATGATTAATCCCAAATTGTTTTCCAAAAGGCAACTGTACTTTCTTGGGTTTTTTTTTTCTTCCTTGAAAACATTTTGCTTTTCATTCAAAAAGCTCCCTCAGTTCTGACTGAATGGCGTGGATTGACAAACAAAACAAAACAAAAACCAAACAAGAAAGTACAGTTGCCTTTTGAAAAAGTACCTTTGGGGTAATTGTATATGGTACTCTTATTCTTGGGGTTATTTCTTGTGGAAAAATAGTCTAATTTTTTGTAAAGAAACTAAAAAAAACCATGCCCTTCAAGTTGTTAAATAAACAAACTGTTCATTGAAAAACTCAGTGTATTAAAAATGTTTAACCTAATTGCTCAATGAAGGAAATATTTTTTTTTAATTCAAAATGGGATAATATAAAAGCAATCCTAACATGATAATTTTTAACAAAGCAAATGGACCTGTATCAACTTGAAAAACATACAGGGAAAAACATTTTTGGTGGCATATTCTAAAGTGCTGGACTTGTTAAGGTATTGACATTAAAATGTATGAGTTTTAAATGACACCAGTGGTACCCTACCAATTTGTTTTTCGAGGTTAAATTGATGCTTGATGCTCTCTGCATTTAGGCATGTGCCAAAACTGTAGCTGAATAAAGAGGAAGCTTGCCAAGTATATCCACTTTCTAAAAATATGCAAATAGAGGCCTTCAGGGATGCATAACTCAGCTTTGAGTCTCAAAGTTGCATTAATCTACAATAACATTAACCCACTGTTGTCAATTGAGCTACAGAAATAAATCTATCCATCTGTATTGCTGAGCTGGCAAATAACATGTTGCTAGATGCACAGCCTCTGGAAGTCTCTGTATAAGGCTAGGCTAGGGAATTTGTGCTACCAGTTGGAAAGAACCTTAAAATATCTCATTAAAAGTTAATTTTGAAAAAAAAAACCATGGGTCTCTCCTCTGGAACCAGTCCCATAACCAGAACAAATAAATGCAGCTTTCTGGATAACAGGTTCTTCTATCTATCAATCAATGGAAAAATAATTCTTTATCTTCAAAAGAGAGGATTGTGTGAATCATAATTGGTAAATAGAGAGTACAGAAGGAGGAAACATATTTTTATATTTTAGCATGTGGAATATTTTTTGAATTAGCATACTTGACTAACACAAAAGTTCTTAATATATGGTTTTAATTTCCTTCCCTTTGTATTCTGAAATGCATCAACAATGTATAATTAGCCATAAGCAGGCGGATGATTCGCTGTGGCGACCCCTAGCGGAAACAGCCGAAAGAAGAAGAAGAAGAAGCAGACGGACACCAAATCATGATACGAAACAGATACGCTATGTTATATGGTCTCCTGAATAGATAAGTAACAGATAGCAATGATAGACATATTATTACATTTGATTCCTACCAATGTAAATAAATAAAAAACAACATTGTCTGATTATCCAATGTTCTTCAAAAAATAGTTTAGAAGAAAGATGTTTTCCCTTTAACGTATTTAAATTCTGGACACTTGCTTAATGACACACTGATTTTATCACTTGTATCAACTAGAATAAATGAGACAAAAATGAATGTGTTTAAAAACATTGGTTATTGATTTGGCTATACTGATCATCAAACAAACCAAAGTGACATCAGAAAACATTGACAGAACAACTATTTTTTTTTTCTGTGGGTTTTTTTTTTTTTTTAAATCACTTGATACTGACAAGAAAACGTTTCAGGACCCTGTTGCTGCTGAGAAGTATATCATGTTGAAATATAATATTCCTTTAACTTGAATGTTAAAGGAATATTATTATTTTTAAATGTCTTTAATGTTTCTTCTTTTTAGGCAGGATAGGCTGACTCAGAATCTTTGTTTTCTAATTTTGCTATACCTGGTGTGGAATTCATAGTGAATTTTTGTTGGATTTTTTTCTTAGTTTTTTTACTTATTTTGTACTTTTGTGTTGGAGGAGGTGTTTTGTTTTTATTTTTATTTTATTGGGGGACAGAACCCTTTTTTTTTTTAAATTAAGAGAGCTTTTTTTTCCCTTTTCTTGTTCTACAGGAATACTGATATGCCCAAATTCAAAGAGATGTTTTAAACATATCGTTTTTATTAGCTTTGCAGAGAATAAAAAAGGGCTTAGGTGTCTGTTGAAGACCAGGTAGGTTTTCCAGACTGGGAAGTTTAAAAGTCATATAATAGATAAGAGAAGTCTCTCTTAGCTAAGGGAAAAAAACAATGTAATAATTCTGATTAACAAGTGCTCAAAATTTGTAGTGGAAAAAGAAATAAATGATCCAGATGGATGTTTGTTTTAATATTGCTGATTAAGGGTTTTAATAAATGTATGCATTCATTAATTTCAATCCAGCTAACAATTTATCAGTTATATTGCACATAGGTTTTGAATGTTTTCTTACTTTGGCTGTGCAATGGATAATTATGGCTGAAGATATTAATCAAGTTTTAAACCCTTTATTAGATCAGAGTACAACCCACCTAAATCTAATCTAATAAATCTAATTCTTGTGTATGGAAAATATTGCAAAATTATACAATAGAGTTTAATTTGGTGACTATATAAGGACTATGAATGTTGTGTCACAAGAATATAGTTATTCCCTCCACAGTCCCCAGTTCCACATCAGAATTGTTTTCAATTAGATTGTTTTCTGGGAGCTCAATTCTTAGCTGAATGGATTAAAATGTAATATAGGCATTACAGCTATATCTGTTCATATCTCTGTAATGTTATAAATTATTACAGGAAAGTATTATACCATTTTCTTTTTAGGTGATATTTAAACAGAACTTTTTAAAGTGAGCCCTTTTTTATAAGAGCTTCAAAAATTTCTCAGAGTTGAAGAATATTTCTTTATATTTAGTCATTATGCAGTGTTATGGTATTGGTCAATTTTAGTTACATTTAGTTACATTTAGTTACATTTACATATTACTGCTTTTGTTTCGTGAACAAATAAAACTTAAAAAGTTGAATAGAAAATATGGGGGTGGAAGATTCAGGAACCTTTCATGCAAGATGACCCCAGAATCACAGTATATACAGGTTTTATGAGTGCCTATCAGAAGCTTACTTGTCTTTATGCCCTTGAAACAGAATATTCATTGAATCATATAACATAAAATATTGAAATAAGGTGAAATGCTTAGTAAATTGCTAACCTTCCTGAAATAATCATTACTATTAAGATGTCCATAATACTGGTTTAGTAAATTAATATATTAAAAAAAACTTGTTCAAAAATGTACTGAGTCCAATGTAACCGAGTCCAAATTGATTATTTTTGTGTATGATAGCTATTTATTCTAATTAGTCCACAGCCACTCTCCCTAACTTTTCATAAGATTACACATAATCAACCCTGCCTATTCAGTTCTACTTTTATATCTACAAGATAAAATAGATACCATTGAACTGATTAAAACAGGAAAAGTTCCCAGTAGGAAAGGTTCTCCCATTGGGTAGTAATGTCAATGTTCTGACCAACAAACCTAACATATATATAACTCTTTCCCTCTATACTATTGGAGGTCTGAATTTTTTCAAGAAAGTTGTGAAACTCCATCTATTACTAATGACCACCTTTAAAAATGTAGGAAATACATATTACAAAATGTAATTGTGAAATCAGAATTCCTCAAAAAATAATTTAATGACAAATACAACACTGCAATGAATGGTATAAATCATGAGATTAAGCAATTAATACAGTACTAACAGAAAAAAATGAATAAATGACATATATTCCTTAATTTAGTAAACACATTATTTCCTCAGTAATATAATACTATTTTCCACAACAACTTAGAAGTATACTTTTCTTCATAGTGAACGTAATTAATCCTGCAGATATAACCTTTCCCATTAGGTCCTGAATTAAGAGATGTATGGCCAAGTGAATTGATGTTTGAAAAGTATGTTGGCTAATTTTAGCATTTCATAAAGGAGTCTCTGTACTTTATCCAAAGCTGTTTGAAATGTTCCTGAATAACAAATATCTCTTCCACTGAGTCCACCAAGATAATAAAGAGCCAATATATAGAGGCCTTAGAACAGTGATGGTGAACCTTTTAGGCCCAAACTTCATGCACACATGCCCAAACTGCAAGGCGCGCATGCTTGCACAGAAGAGATCCAAAGACCAGTTGATCGGCGGGAGATGGGGCATCCCAATACCAGCAGCTCTGCAAAAGATGAGATTATTTTTTCCTTTCATGAGCTTCTGTTTCATCATTTGCAGAGAGACTTCTGTTTCTCTGCAAATGATGGCGAGAAATGCCACTGAGAAGGCTCTGCGTGCCACCTCTGGCACGCATGCCATAGGTTCACCACCACTGCCTTAGAAGAAGCAGATAATGAAATCCTTTTTCAGTCAACATTCAGGCCACTGGACATGAGATGGAGATGGCATTGGTCATTTCTGCAGATGACCTCTGTGGACAGGTAGAGAAGCAGTTTTATATCACTGTTATCATGTTTGAGGGAAGAACTCAAAGATTGAATGACCATTCAATCAATTGACATTTTGTACAATCTCTTGTTTAGAGAAGAGGCTTTTCAGTAGTCAGATGTCAGAATTTAAGCCACCTGTACTCTGCATGATAGAAAGAAAAAAAAATATTGCCATCAGAATGTCATTATCCTGGTAAACATTGAAAAAGAAATAGAAGGCATATAAAATTCTTCTTACAAACAAAGCTGTAAAATAAGTAATCAAAATTTGTATGAGATTGTGAGTTTCAGAATACTAACTTTTCCAGTTCAGAATATCAGAATCAATTATAACCTGAATCTAAACCACTCTCAAATGCAGATGTGATTTGCAATTACCTCAGTCTCTTTATGAACATTCTCTTCCACCTCTTTTATTTTCTACTGAAAATTATTTGGTCACAATGGCGATGACAGGAGAAGCTGCTGTCGCAACCCAGATCTCTTAGCACCTGCAATACTGAACTGTTTCAAAAGCATTGCCATCAAATAACTAGGGATAAAAGGAGAAAGTCAGTATGGAGGGAAATCTCAAGAGAGATTGGGCAGGAGGAAGAAGAGTCAAGGGGGCATATGTCTGTAGAAATAACCCCTGAGATTTGTGACAAGGATTCATTTGTATGGAATTGGTGAAAAATGTGCTACTTCGCTGAGAAACAATAGCTGTTATCTGTAGATACATAAGGTCAGATGTGCTACTTTCTCCAAGTGATTTCATCTTGGGGCCATTTTGCATGGGATTTGTAATTAATCTCCAATTTGCAACAAGTTCTAAAGTCTATTTTGCTGAACTAAACAACAGAATGCAGAATTCTATTCTCTTCAGAAGGGTGGCAAATTTTCTGAGGGAAATTTTACGTAATACTTCCAAAAGTGTTTGGGAGTTGCCATTTGAAAGGGGATGCAAAAGAAAAAAGAAAAATAAATGAGTAAGTTAAATACAGATGGAAATAGGGCTGCTTAATGCACAGAGCTGCATACAACTAAGGGAGTTCATACAGAATAAACATGATCGTTTCTTTCAAATATACTAATATACACATATACATAAGAAACAGATATCCAGATAAGAAGTGGATTAGTGCCATAGGTGACTACCAATTCAGGTGCCAGTCTGAATCTCACCTGCATCCGAAACTTGAAAGTAGGTCCGTTAGACTGGGTGTGCTTGTAAGCCTTGCTCATTCTATCTGTAAGCTTCAAGGATGCTCTCGTGGACATACCTAAAGCTTTAGCATTTAAAAAAAACTTAGAATAGCATAAATATTGAAAAGAATTTGGAGGTCTTCTAGTTCAACCCCCAGCTTAGGCAGGAAACCCTATTTCGTTTCAGACCAATCTCTTCTTAAAAACTTCCAGTTTTGGAGCATTTACAACTTCTGAAGGCAAGTTGTTCCACTGTTCCACTGATTTAATTGGTCTAATTGTCAGTACATTTCTTCTTAGTTCTAGGTTGGTTCTCTCCTTGATTAGTTTACACCCATTGCTTCTTGTTCTGTTCTCAGGTCCTTTGGAGAATAGCTTGACTCCCCTTTCTCTGTTGTAGCCTCTGAGATGTTGAAACACTGCTACCATGTCACCCATAGTCCTTCTTTTCATTAAATTACACATACCCAATTCCAGCAACTATTCTTTATATGTTTTAGCCTCCAGTCCCCTAATCATCTTTGTTGCTTTCCTCTGCATTCTTTCTAGCATCTCCACATCTTTTTTTATATCATGGCTACCAAAACTGGATGCAGTATTCAAGTGTGGCCTTACCAGGAATTATAAAGTGGTGTTAACATTTCACATGATCTTGATTCTATCCCTCTGTTTATGCAGCCTAGAACTGTGTTGGCTTTTTTAGCAGCTGCAGCACACTGCTGGCTCATATGTAAATGATTGTCCATTAGGACTCCAAGATCCCTCTCACAGTTAGTACTATTGAGTGAAGTACCACCTATACTGTACCTGTTCATTTTGTTTTTCTTGCCTAAACATAGAGCCTTACTTTTTTCACCATTGAATTTCATTTTGTTAGATAGCACCCAATGTTCAAGTCTGTCAAGATCCTTCTGTATCTTAAGCCTAGTGTTGGCTATTGCTGCTAGCTTGGTGTCATCTACAAATTTGATGAGTTCCCCACCTATCTCTTTGTCCAAATCATTGATGAAGATGTTGAAGAGTACTGGGCTTAAAACAGAGCCTTGGGATACTCCACTGCATGCTGCATACTGCCTATTAGATGCAGCTCAGGGTTGAACTGTGAAGTCCTTGGTGCTTTCTGACCTTAGTTGTTTGCTTGCAAACATTTTGTTACCCAACCAGGTATAACCAGTGTACCGTGGACTTTGTATACTGAAGTGTGATATTTTTGTTTTGTGTTTATGTATCAACAAACCCAACACACAACCATCTAGCTGCAGAAGCAGCTGTGCACCATTTTTTTTTAATCATAGGCAAACAAAATGTGTTCCCCACATGTATGAATAACCTCCTGACCCAAACCAAGGACTAAGGGACCGTATGGGAATCAAGGCCAGGAGGCTGATGCTTTGCTGTTGTTTCCTACAAGACAACTTACCTTTTCCCCCACCCGTCCTGAAAAGGAGGAGCCGGAGCCATCTTTCAGGAGTTTTTTTTCTCTCTGACAGAAATCAGCAGGGTTAGAATAAACTGCATAAGTTATCAGATGATCTCTGGAAGGCCCGGGATAGGGGTTGTTCCTCTATCCTGGTCCTATTAGACCTCTCAGC
>JAEANM010011152.1:0-15414 GCA_017656035.1 Myanophis thanlyinensis
GATGCCCTGGCTTCTCCCAAGCATTTCTTTGCTTGGTATTTGTGGAAGAGCCACACTCAAGGGGCCAAAGAGCCACACGTGGCTCGCGAGCTGCAGTTTGCCGACCCCTGGTCTAAATGGTACATTGTCCAGCCAGGTCCATTATTTTGGGACCAGGGATACAATAGTGTCATCTTCTGGTTCATGTACAAAGCACAAGCATATTTTAATGGCAACTATTTCCTTTTTCTGATATTTTAAATTTGAAGCATTTTTAAGCATTTTCCAGAGACATCGAAATTATATAAGATTATCTTTTCATAAACATTGACCAGATTCAGAGCACTTAGAAGTTGGATAGATGAACACTAGACATCCCAGGCTGTAGACCACATAGTTAAAATCTATCTATCTATCATCTATCATATCATCTCCTGGAAGTATAGTGTCAAACCAGTTCATCATTTTGCCAAAAAAAACCCCATTCAGTAATATATTCATGTAGTTAGCAAGAGTTAAATCTGATGTGAGGAAGTCTTTATTTTTCTTCCTTTGAGAAACAGAAGCACAATAAATTTTATTAATGTACATTGAGGATTAAATATATGATTTATTTTAGTATCTATTTAAAATGCAAAATGTGTCAAGATTTTGAACATAATCAGAGGTTTCTTTTATTGAGAAGAAATTGGATATTATGTGAAAGACACATGGAAACTCCTTCAAAAAGTGATTGCAGATCTGAGCTCTGGAAAATTGCAAAAACCAGTACAAAATAATACCCATTTAAGGATTTCCAGAAACAACCCAAAGGCATAACAATGTTTGTTTTAATGTGCTGCCCTTTGCTCTTACAAGATAGCATACCAGCAATTTTCTACTTTGACGATGAATTAACTACATACATGGAATTGTCTTGAGTTAAATAGAATGGAAACCAAAGGCATCTATGCTAACATCTAGATTCTAAAGTGAATTGTCCAATTCTGGATCTTTCTAGTTTGTGGTTGGAAAATACAATGGCATGACAGAATCTGGGATTTGAAGTACAGTTGGTAATAGGGATTGCTCTGGTAGTCAGATCAAAGGAGGCCAGGCTATTGTCATGGTTCATTTGGAAGTTTCATGATATCACTGACTGCAAAGACCAACTTTATAATGTCTTGCAGCAAAACCAAGACCTGGGACAAAAGAAGAAACAGAATTCTCAGGCTTCTAATACAATTCTCTAGTTACTGACCAGTTCAACAGTTTCCTTGATAGTATGGCTACATAGCCAAACCTGTGCCAGAATAGAAAGGCTAAATGGTTGGGTGCATTCCAGCCAAGACTGAGAGGGGCTGCACTTCCAAAGCAAGAGCTATGATCATACTAAATGCCGACCACCTCTGTCTGTAATTAACTGCTGTGTAAGCCTGAGGGAATTAGCACAGCACTGTAGATTCAGCTTTGAATCAAGAGTTTAATCATACAGCCTGAAAACAGCAAGATACACAGTTATTAATCTTTGCACTGTGCTGTAACCTCAAGTATAACTCCCAATTAATCAGCAGGAGGCAGACATGGTTCAATATTTACAACATGTCTAATTGATAGAGTTAAAGTGATTATAGAGAGCTATTGCTTATGCATTGATGGGATTCAGCTGAACTTAAGCCTGGGTTGTGCTCTTCCAATCTCCAGACACATCTTATGATTGCCAGAGAGAGTGCCTGGCAAAAAATATTACTGAAGTACTACCAACACATTCATTTTGTCCAGTCTATGCTTTTTCTCAGAATGCCCATCCAGAGAGGTCTATGACAGCTCAACGTGGCCAATTTGCCACTGCCAACTTGCTGCAGCCAACTCGCCATGGTCTACTCATGAGACAACTTGCCATGACCAAATTGCTGCAGAATAACTCGCCACAGGACAATTCAAGACAGGATTAATTACTTTTATTATTCCTCAAAGCATTACAAAAGCTGGTAGCCATAGGAATGCTTTCCTTTGATACATGAGATAAAACATGGTCAACAAAAATAAAAGGAACCAAGGGAATCCTGAAGCATTGTCCCATGATGAGTTAGCCATGGCAAGTGGTCTCAGAGTAAGTTGGCCGTGACAAGCTGGCTGTAATGAATTGTCCCATTCTGCACCCAGAGTTTGCCCAAATAGTTGATCAGTTTGTACTACATATTACTCTTATTACTTAGAACACAGCCCTAACATCTCACATTCAATGCTAAGAAAACTATGGTTATTTTTCTTTGGTTATTTCATGGAGCATAGAACTTTTCTAAGGTTATATAGTAGTGGCCAGTGGTGGTATTCAGCCTGGTCAGACTGGTTCTAGTGGTAGCAGTGATGAAGATTGGTCCAACCCACCTGCCCCTGCCCTTTTCTGTCCTATATCCTCCCTTTTTTTCTTTTTTTCCTCACCTGAATCGCACAGAACAGCAAAGCGAAGTGCACAAAACTGGTAGTAAAACCAGTTGCATCCCATCACTGGTAGTGGCCCATATCAGGTATACCTGCATTATGCAGGCAACAGGACAATAAGTATATAATAATAAATATATAAATGTATATTTGTGCCATATATGTTGGTATGTGTGCATATATTAAATGGATTACTGCAGAAGTTTTAAAAGCTTCCTAAAAGGAATTGGATTTTGTTTGAAAATCCAAACATATTTTTTTAAAAAATGTGGTCGTGGTGGGGAAATGTATGGAACAGCTTTAGCTCTTGAATATTTTTTTCTTCCCACCATGATATATCATTCCTGCTGTCTTTCTTCCCTGTGTATTTGAGGCCAGTGGTGATCTAGTCAGATTTAAACAGCTGCACTTTGCTGATGCTCATTTGTAGAGCTGTCACTTAAGTCAAAAAGAGGCATCCACCTTTAGGTCAAAACAGCTCAGATTACAGAGAATGAGTCCACAGGCTGGTTTAAACTGCCAGCAATGTTAGTTTATGTTGTGGATATTAAGGACAATTTATTCACTGATAGATGAACTCATGTAAGACTCAAGATCCTGAGATGTCTTAAGACCCTCAATGTTCCTTCAGTAAAGCAATCCTTTCTAATCAGCCCCAGCTGTTTGGTTCCTTCCTTATGGAGCTAAACAAGCAACATTATGCTCAGACCCAGCTGGGTGACTAGCAGCTTAGCCAATGACTCAGAATGTAACACACAAAGATCAGTATGCATTTAAATTTGCCATGGCAACAAATAGTCCGCCAGTGGTAATTACATAGATTGTCATGGAGACAGGGCAAAAGATGCAGAATGAATCCACAGGTCTTTGGGGAGTAAGACCATCTCTAAAGTTCCTGGCACATTGGCTCTGGAGACATGAGAGAAGAGACTATATCATCAATCTCTGCTCCCCTCTCTACAAGCATACTTCTGGCCAGAGAGCTAGACTAAGGCTTGTACACTCTATAGCTGTGAGATAATTATAAATATATCTCAGCTGTTGTGTTGTTTAAGGGGAGAAGATAAAGGAGATATCTACTGTAATAATGTAATCTTACATAGCCTCATAACATGAGGCTATGTAAGATGAAGACTTTGGACAAGCTACTTTCTTGCTCTGTCTGGCATTAAACTCAATGACCTGCTGATAGAGGAAGAATGCCCTCATTATTGCAGATAACACCTATGTGCTACTTCTTTATTATTGTCCCTTGATAATAGCACAGATTTCAATCTCAATTTCCCTTACTGGTATTAATTATTAAACGTATATGCTGCCTGGCTCTGGTCAGTTCCATATGTATGCCATAGATTCATATTCTTAGAATGAGATCCTCTATCTAGCAGCAGCATATGAGTGACAGTAATTCACGAGTATTAAATAGTAAATAAATAGTATTTATAAGCAACAGCCACATCATTTAAATAGTCCTTTATTTTCATCTCTTTTTCTCCAGTTCCCGTCTATCAGTGTAACATGTTAAGTTTTAGTAATATAGCCACTGTGCAGAATGAGTGAAGGAAAGATGGCAAGGAGAATGGGTGGTGAGAGTTTTATTTCCTTACTAGGTTCAATTGTCTGTATGAGAAAATATAAGTGTGGTATGTATCTGAGACCTTCTTTACATTTGTGTATGTAAAAAAATAATATGCCTTCTAGAATGGAAAGGTTTTATTTCTAACCATCAATAGTGTACATAACTGTATGTTAGTCTGTTGAAGTTTTCTTGTACTTGAAAGGGATTCTAACAAATTCCTGATGTAGGCTTTTCCAGTCCGGTACTTCCTGATGTGTGTTAATTACAATGCCTTTACACTTAGTCACAGGCAAATGAGCTGATAGCTTTGCGCACGATTCCCCTGTTCATACCCATTTCTAGAAGTAATGATAAGACAGACTCAGAAGTTGTGTAGTCAAAAACAGCATGTTGTTGAGGAGATGCCCCTTGAACCCTCATCTCTGCTCAGCCCATCTCAGCTGTCTGGCTCATCCCCTTGGTCAGAAACAATGGCGATGGACAATGAAAGGTCCCTTCTCATCATAGGCCTGCCGATTGATCCACACGTTTTGGAAAGCATTGAGTGAGGCTACAATGGAGCCACCCAGCCAGGCAGAGAAGGTGCGGTTGGGAGAAGCTAAGATGCCAACTTTGCTCTCAGGCTCCATGCTTTGCAGTTCCTTCTTAATTCTTTCAGAGAAGCCACGGAGCATGGTGGTACCACCAGCCAGTAGGACATTGGAAAGCAGGTCTGCCTCTCTTTCTGGCTTACACTTTTTAACACTGTTTAGTGCTTGGACATGAAGTCCAACTTCTGGGTAGCCTAGCAGAGTAGGATTGAAGAGGACTTCTGGGCAGCGAAAGCGTTCACTGCCAATGGAAATTACCTGTCTGTCAGGAAGAGTGTAGTCCATGAGATATTTTTTCTCATCTGCATTTAGCTCAGCCCCATACTCTTCAGGGATGTAACAGCACTTCTCCTTGATCTGGCACACTATTTCCATTTCTTCCTTTTGGAAAGGGTTCCCAGATTCTCCCATAATCTTGGCCAAATATTCTGTCAAAGCATTGCCTGCTATGTCTAGGCGATAGGTGGCATGTGGCAAGATATATCCATCGTGGACAGGAGCAGTGTAGGATGTTCCATAGCCAGAGCCAATCACCAGCCCACCGGTGCGTCCATACGAATAAACTGACAAAAGTGACTGATGAGCAACAAACATGGCTGGAACTTCAAAGTTCTCAAACAACAGTTCTGCCATCTTTTCACGGTTGGTAGTTGGAGACATAGGAGCATCTGTAACCAGCACAGCCAGCTCTTCAGGGCACACACTGAGTTCAGTGTAAAATATATGGTGCCACAGCATCTCTAGAGCATCCCAATCAGTAATCACACCATGAGTCATTACCAAATGTGTGCTCACCTCTGCACGCCGTTGTGGAATGTTCTTTCCAATGTAGTACAATGGACTTTCCTTCGTCCTGAACCTAGGTACCCCTACAATACTTGGCACAATGGATCTTGGCTTTTCATCTCCAGCAAGGCCACTCTTGGTGTAGCCAGTACCTGTATCAATCACAACAGCAGCATAGTCCTTGTACTTATGTGATGGACTTGATTTGGAAGTTGAGGCAGGAGTCCTTGAACCAGGCCTGTGTCCCGCAGGACCAGGGCTGCCAGCATTTTTGTGGTGGCTCATTGTAATGGGATTTTTTACATTCTCACCATACGAAGATATGACCAAACACCCAGACACCAGTCCTGTAGCCTCAAAGTGATGGAAGAAATCCTATCAGTACAGAATATAGGAACTCAGTTGTCACTGTGGTGTCCTAGCTCATGTCAGAGTGACATCATAATAGTAGACTAGAGGATAAATTCTAAGACAGGTATGGAAGTGAAATGGAAAAGTTTCCCAAAGAGATGTTGTCATAAAGATACATCCACCAAAAATGCATAATAATGAGCTGAAGGACCAGATTAGAGACTGATCATTGTGGAGAAAATTTATCCAGTTGTTAAGAGTTGGCAATGAATTGATGGCATGTAATCAATATGTTAAACTTTAGTTGAAGTGACTGCACTGGCTACCAAAATAATGGCCAAGTTCAAGGTTTGGGTCATCACATGTTAGGCCCTAGATAGATCCTATTCCCTGTAAAAGACCCAGTGATTCCCTGAGATAATCAGGAGTGATGCTGCTACATATCTGGTACCTATTGTGGATGGCCTTCTCTGTGATGACATCTCCCCTATGGAATGCTCTCACCTCTAACTTTCAGGAGCCACTAAAGAGAAAACCTTGTAGGCATCTTTTGAAGACCATCTCCGAACTCAGGCTTTTCCAGTATAGGAGAAGATGCTCCCACTCCACTTTTTCAATAAATATATTTTTAATTGGCTATTGTTTTATACTTACAGTATATAATATATTGTTTAAGTATTTTACTGATATTTTTATTGCTTTGTGGTTAGGATACCAGGCTAGAAAGCGGGATACTATGAGCTCTAATCTCACCTTTGCCATGAAAGCCAGCTGGGTGATTTTGGGCCAGTCACTCTCTTTTAGCCCAACTCACATCACAGGGTTGTTGTTGTGGGGAAAACAGGAAGAGGAAGGTATGTTGGATATGTTCACTGCTTTGAGTTGTTTGTAAAACAATAAAGGCAGCAAACAAACAAACAAATAAATTTAAGTGATGCCATGACTGTCCGTAGCACCAAGTTCATTTAAAGGATATAGTCTCCATATTGTTCTAGATGATTTCAGATCTGGTCTGATTAATCCTCACTTTCCATGTCTAGCTCTGTGAGGGGCAGAGGAATGGGATGGATGATTCCTGCAGTACCTTGCAGGCCAAAGTGGGTGCAAAATGGGCCTCCCTGCACCCCATTTTGGCCGCCAGAGTGCTGTATGAGGCTTTCCAGGCCAAAAATGGTGTGGGGGGCTGTATGCGGCCCCCTGTGCTCCATTTTGGCTGTCAGTGGCACTGCAGGCTGGTCCTTTGCTATTTCCAGGCTGACCCCATGTGCCAGTTTTAAACACCCAACAGGCTGGATCTGGCCCGCAGGCCTTGAGTTTGATGCCCCTGGTTTAGAGTATGAGTTTTTAGATACAGTGATAGGAATCCATCCAAACATTTTGCATCCCAGAGCCATGGTGGTACAGTAGTTAAAATGCAGTACTACAGGCTACTTCTGCTGACTGCCAGCTGCTTGCAATTTGGCAGTTTGAATCTCACCAGGTTGACTCAGCCTTCCATCCTTCCGAGGTCAGTAAACGGGGACCCAGATTATTGGGGGCAACATGCTGACTCTGTAAACTGCTTAGAGAGGGCTTTGAAGTGATATATAAGTCTAAATGCTATTGCTATTGCTATCCCATCCCTCCTCTTTAGGACCCTAGCAGAGTTCCATCTTGATTCTCCTGGTAATGGTACAATAATTATTTTTAACAATTTTTTTTCAGAACTTGAAGCAATTGATTTGTTTCTAAGTTATGTGTTGGATTAAATTTGATTCCCCTAAAGGAGAGGACTGAAAAATTATCCCACAGGTCTTCTATACTCAATAACTTGAAGAATAAACATTATGAGCTGGGCCTTGGTTCAAGGAATCTCCCTAGCTTTCTTTCTCTTCTGACCAGACATAGGGAATTTAAAAAAATACATCTGTGTGGCTAATCTGCTTTTGTCAGCTTAATTTTCTTGGTTTGTCAGAGAAGCCACACTTGACTCTCTGTGTTCAGGTATATTAATGACAAATGCAGCTTATTCCAGCTAAGAATCAACTTGAAGATAGTTAGCCTGAATAGCCTATTCAAGCCCAGGGAATAGAGGCATGAGAGGAGGATGGGAAATAATCAATCATGTGTTTTTAATGTGGAGTAGTTGAATTCATTATGCCATCATTTTATAATCAGCAGGAATGTTTGATCAGTGCCTGATGAGGATCAAACATCAGCAATTGATCAGAGAGACATTTCAACATCAGTGGGTATGGATGGAGATCTGAATGGGGGATAAAATCAGAATCAGCTATAAGGGCAACCTAAATATGCATTACTAGTCTATGTTTTGACACATACTCAATAGAGTGCAGTGCTTCATTATTTTATTTACACCTAAGTATGTTAGACCTCCATGCTGGATTTTGTTATATCTTGTTTTAAGCAGCTCACTGACCAAAATAAACTCCCTCTCTCTCCCTTTCCCTCTCTCTCCCTACCCAGTTTTAAGGTCAGGGAAGAAAATCAAATTTGCTGACAAAATTGTCCCATCCAGATGATGTCAAAGCAAATTTCTACAGAAATCCAAGTCCTAGGCCAACTTATTTTACAGTTGTCCTTTACTGTATTTTTACATGCTACTTTGATCAGTAGATGTTTGGAATTAAGATATTTTAAGCACCTTAATTCTGAGGTGAATTAAAAGTGGGACGCTCTCTGGAAGAGATAAGGGTGCAGAGAACCGGAGACCCAAGACACATAAAGAGAAAGTGAGGAGGACTGGATGAGAAAGCTTTATATTTAACCCATATTGCAGGTTATATTGCTTAAGAAACTGGGATAGTGCACTTCCAGTATAATGCAATCACAGCAGGTTATACAGTTGTACACACACTGGTATTTAGAATCTGTGTTCATACTTCTAGTCATATGTGAAAGGACATACTGCATCTGTGTTTATGAGACAAGCATACAATACAACTACAGTGGTACCTCAAGATAAGAAATTAATCCGTTCCAGGGTGGCCTTTGTATCTTGAATTTTTCTTATGTTGAAGCAGCCTATTCAGCCAATACATGGTTTTGGCTCCCCTCTCAGGCCGACAAGGATTGTGTTTTTCGTATCTTGGAATTTCTTCTTATCCTGAAGCAAAATAGTTTTCGAGAGACCCTTTGCATCTTGGATTTTTCTCAACATGAATCATTCTTATCTAGAGCTACCACTGTAATGGTTTGCCTAATTTCAATATGCACCAAGATATATTTGGTATATTTTTGCTGGGCATCTTCTTTATGCTTGCTCTGATTCTAATTTGGAAGGATCATATATATTACTCTATGCAGGTTAAACAAATGTCAGTGATATACTAAAACATATGATAAATAAATGCATAGAAGCACATACAAGTATTTGCCAGTCCCACGATGCCAAATAATTATATTTGAAAGGAGGGAGAGGAGGGAAGTGAAAAAGAAGATGTATAAAGTAACACTGATACTGAAAACATGTTCAGGATATGTTGTGGATAAATTGAGATATGAAGTATAACTGTTATATGGGGAAGTCAAATTTGTATTCTGATGGAGCTGTCCAAGGTCCTAATTTGCTCCAAACATGAAAAACAGGTTGCCTTAATAATCCTGGTGTTAGTGAGCAACAGCGGAAGAGAATTATCATCCTTATATTCTGCTTATCAGCTTCCAGAATGTTTCTACTAGACCTTACATGATATGGACTGTCAAACCAATGTGACCTGATTTAGCAGGCCTCTTTTTATATTCCTATATTTTAAAAACGTGAGATTGTCCAAGTATTTGACAACCTCACATTTGTTTTGCATTTTTACCAAGCTGTTTGACTTGATCTGTTTTGTTCTGTGAAGTGCCTAGAGCCCATTCTGCAATCTTTTAGGCTAGGTAGCCATAGTTAGAATTTTAAGAGCCTGATTTATTTTTGAGGGGTGGGAGGCCTTTTGCAAAACCCTACAACCCCAGTTACTGCATAACATATTGTTCTAAGGTTATTTATCATCATCTCCTTAGCTTCTCTGCTTGTCATTTTTTTGGACTAAGAAGACTATGTATATATACTGGGATGAAGACATTCCTTGGTTTTTATGATATTAGTCTGTGTGCAAAGGATCCCGAGTGATAGACATATTGTTGAAAGTTGGAGCTTTGCTTTGCAGAATGTCAAAATGTTCCAATTTTTACAGTATTTTTTTTTAAATATAGAAAGTTAAATGGGACAGGATGCTTAAGAAAAAGGTTTCCATGAGCACACTGATGCTAATTCATGATCTTCAAGCCTAGAGAATATTGTTTCATCAAATCACAATTCTATTAAGAAATCCAATTGAGGCACATAATCAATTATTCTGATATATTTAAAAATAAATAGAATAGAATAGAATAACAGAGTTGGAAGGGACCTAGGAAGTCCTCTAGTCCAACCCCTTGCTCAGTCAGGCAACCCTATACCATTTCAGACAAATGGATGTCCAATCTTCTCTTTAAAAACATCCAGTGTTGGAGCATCCACAACTTCTGGAGGCAAGTTGTTGCACTGATTAATTGTTCTAGCTGTCAGGAAATTTCTCCTTAGTTTCAGGTTGCATCCCCCCTTGATTAGTTTCCACCCATTGCTTATTGTCCTGCCTTCAGGTGCTTTGGAGAATAGCTTGATTCCCTCTTCTTTATGGCAGCCCCTGAGATATTGAAACACTGTTATCATGTCACCCCTAGTCCTTCTTTTCATTAAACTAGACATACCAAGAATAACTAGACAATGTTATTCTGTGAACTAGGTTTTTAAAATTATGTTATTGAAAGGCAGCACCTACTCTGTGAGAAGCTGTGGGAGCTTGTTAAATGCTCATTACAACTGAAATGCTCAACAGGGTTCTATGTTCATACCTGTGTCTGTGCTATGCTTTGGACTTGCAAGATGCTGAAATTAGGTTCCTTATTTAAAATAAGAGCCATATGATCCTAAGAATATGCAGTATCTTTGTTAACCGGGATCTGACTCATTTTAGGTGGAACAATGTTATGCTGTGCTTAGCTTCTGCCTTTCTGCTCACAAGACAGAGATAGGAAAGAAAGATCCAGAAAGACTTTCCTAGTTGTATCTTTGCCCCTGGTGTTTCTGATGGCGAGTCGCAGTTCCTTGGCATCTGTCCTAGTTCTTGTTTATTCAGGGGATAACATTTAGATTCTTAGGAACCCTGCCTGTTTGTGTGTAAATTGTGTTCTCAGCTTTCACTGGTTTGAGATGCCAAGGCGTTTGTCTCTTGTTCTCTGGTTGGGCAAATGTGCTAGCACTATCAGGATGTGTGATCTTAAAATGTCATTTCTGTTCATGCATGTGACAGATTTTTCACTCTCTAATCCCACCCCACCCTCATCTTTAAGCCAGGAGGTCTTGATTCAGTCACAGTTTGTTTAAGCCAAGCAAGAACAAAATGATTTCATAGAATGAGAAGATATCTATATTGGGAAGTGTTCAAATACCTCTACATGGGGCACACCTTTCTCTGAGATAATCCGAGTTTCATGTATGGCATTAAAAGGCTGTTTACAAAGCAAAAGAATGAGAAACTTGCAAAGTAACTGACATGGGTTTGTGTATGTTTCTATATCTTGGCAGCTTTCAATATCATTGACTGTGGTATCCTTTCGGACTAATATAGGTAGTTGGAGGTGAGTGGCACAGTTTTGTGCTGGTTCAACTCCTTCCTTTAAGACTGGTCCCAATCAGTGTTGATAGGAAGTGAGAGGTCCAGCTCACAGCCTCTGCATTGTGGCTCAGGCTTTGGTATTTTCTCTGCTCCTTTTTAATATCTACATGAAAAAGTGTTTTTTCCAGTGAGACCAGTCTATCAGGGCAATCTGGTCTACCCAATTATGGGACGGAGCATAATGCTTCCGCTAGCTTGAAATAGATCTATACTAGTCTCCTTTTATTTCTTTGTCAGTAAAACATAAATTCAACATCTACATGAAAACATTGGGTGAGATCATCCATCACCATGGGATGAGATATCATCGATATATGGATAATACCAGTTATGTATCTCCATCCAGATAAAATGAGAGATGCTGTGGATACTCTTTGGTGCTGCCTGGAAATTCCCTGGATAGGGAACAAAAAATTTCAGCTGAGCCCTGGTAAGATGAACTGGGCATGTGTGGGCCTCTCTGCATCCTGGATTTTATCAACTCCTTTGGTCTTTATTGCGCAGCTTACTGGAGGTTTGTATCTGAGATTGGCAGGCAAGACATGGTGTTATAGTTATAGGCATTCTTGCAGAAAGACTATATGCTCCTTGGTAGAAGCTTGCCTACATATATGGATGTTTCTCCCTTTTTCATGCTTTCTGAAGCATTTGAGGACTATACTGTATGTGGTTCCAACAGAAGAGAATATCTGTAGGTCAAGGTTGAATTGTGAAATCCTTGGTGCTCTCTGAGTCTGGTTCTTTGCTTGTAGATGTTTCATTACTGAACAATATAATACAATCGCTGCTAAATCAAGAATTCCACAGTTAAATTAATGGTGCAATTTGTAGTATAGATGGTGGGTTTAAAACCTGACAACCTGGGAGTACATTACTGAGACCTTGACCAAAAGAAACAACAGTAAATAGAAATCATACTCCCTGCCTGGACATGTCTTCAAGATTGTATAAATGAAGATCTGTTTAGTGTTCTTATATAGGACACAGCATAGCAGCACATAGCTTAGAGTTTCTATTGAGCCATCATCGCATGAACATAATTGAAGAGACATGGGAGTTCTCTTAAAACACCCCAAAAGGACTGCTAAGGGTAATGCATCCAACCTAAAGTGAAGATCTTATGAAATTTCAGAATCATGGTGTATGATAAACAAGAGGTTAGAATGAATTCCTTTGGCAGAATCTGATACCTTGCTTAAATTGGTTTGAAGATCTACATATCAAATTCATCTTTTTAGGGCAGTTCTAGCATGATTAAAACCAAATAAGTCCACACTTTTCATAAAGAAGCCGACTAAATTAATTTTATCCATGGCTTTTTAAAGCCATGATGATAAAAAGAAGAAGACCTCTAAATACTCATGGGATCACATACTGTATATGGAAAGTAGGATTGAACAGGTTGCTTCTACTTATAAGATAGCATTTCTGATAGTTTGTGGAAGGAGCTTATTCTGAATAATTTCAAGAATATGAAACATTGCAGAACAGCAAATTTGGGAGCTATAAAGAAGCTGAGGGGACTGCCTTAGCTTATAAACTGCAGGGATATAATGGGCTCCTTTGAGTGGCAAATTGTTATGATACCTATAGAGATACTCTGACGCTTGGTTTAAAAAAAAAAGCATTCCAGAATAGGGAAGCTTAGAATTACACTTCAGGGTATTTGTAGATGCACACCTGCTCAGTTTGTGTCCCTAATATTTGCCATTTGTGAATTACGTATATGAGAATGTTGGACAAAAGCAAAATTTTATTTTCCAATAGCTTATTGATAACTTTTAGTGGAATGTCTCAGCATGCACCTCACAGTCTCTCCCTTGGTATTAGGTCAAAAGCAGATTTAAAATCAACAAAAGTTGCAAAAAGAAAAACCTGGGTGCAGAACAATAGAGAACCAAATAATGATCTAATGTTGATCATTCCCCTCTATATCCAGCTTGTTCTTCAGCAACAATATTTTTATTTTGTACCCAAAGCAATGGTTTTAAAAATCTGATATAGAGTTTATTTAAATCATGTTTAGTAAACTAATAGGCATACACACTGTAGGATCAAGTTTGTTTTCTTCGTTTTTGTGTAATGGTATAGCAATAGCCTGATTGGCATGGGGCAATTCTCTGCAGTCAACTGACCATGGCCAACTTACCATAGTCAACTTGCCACAGCCAATTCACCATGGCCAACTAACCATAGCCATCTCACTGTGGGATAATTCAACAATTCAATTTCATTATATAAAATAATTTAAACATTATTGTAATTTTTGCATTCACATTTCAATTTGTCCCTCCTTTGGTATCCTTTCTTTAATGAGTCTATTCCACTATTTCTTTGATATTACTGTAACTCTTGTCCCATGTGTAAAGTAGTGGACTAAAAAAGAGGACAGACCAACAATGAACTACAACAATGTTTTATTAAGTTCTGATCAACTAGCAACAGGCTGCAGGCAGGCAGAGCCCTTTTATAGGGAAAGGCTGCCTGCCTGACAGCCAATCAAATCAAGGTGCTTTCCCGCACTGGAAAGCATTATGCCATAGAGGAGTTCTGCGCATGTGCGAACACAGTACCATGGAAGTTGTCCCATGCCAAATTGTCCATGGTGAGTTGTCCTGTGTTGTGTTGATTGTGGTGAGTTGCCTGCAGCAACATAACTGTGATGAGTTGGCCATGGCGAGTGGTCCGTAGACCTAGGCTAATTTGCATTAAATGGAAATTGGGCTAGGTTGATAATATGTGTGAATAGTGAGCCCTTCCTGGTTTCAGGAAGAAATTAAACAAACTTAAGATCCATGCTGAGCAGAAAATGGGTTGAAAGTGCAGATAGCTCTGAGAGCCAGATCTCCCATGCTTCCTAAGCAAGTGGCAACCAAAATAAGGGCCAATTTGTGTTGATTTATTGCAATAGCTGCCATAGAAAGGGGACAAATGCATAAAGTGCCCTTTACAGAAATTATTCTGTCTGATCTTCCTGCAGGTTATGACAACTGGAATTCTGGGAGAAATTCATAATATGCAATAGTCTGTTCAGGGGAATTCAGCACATATAAAAAGTCACCTCTGTTGCAGGTTGTCAGTGTGTATATGTGCATTGAGGCAATTGTCCAACTTCTTTAACGCTTATCATCTTTTGCTTTACTCATAATATGTCAGTTCATTTATACAAGCTGCCCTGATGCATGGGTAGGACATTAGTAGGAAAAAATGACAGAAAAATTTCCTTTGGTTTTTTTGGTTTTTTTTTAAACCTCCTGCCATTCACAAAGCACATCTTTATCCCTCTTTCCTCCAGCAAGCAAAATCGAATGGAAACTAATTCTGGAATGGAAGTTCATTGTTCACTCAGATTTAAGCCAAGCCTCTGCTATAATTCTACCATGTCTACTGAACCTGAACTGAACCAGAAAAGAAAAATATTTATTTTTAGCAGAATTCTTTTATAGTATCCCCATTACAAGCCTCTGGGTAGTGTACACAACAACATCATAATAAAAATTATACAATATACCTCCCAACTACTGATAAAACAACCCACCAGAGCAAGATACGTTCAGAGGATCATTCAACAATCTCAACTGATGGTATGAACTCTTCTATGTTACCCTGGGAGAAAAGTCATTTGTAACTTTAGGTGAAGCATTTGACTCCCCTTCTTTAAAAAGTGTAGAAAATAATACACTAAGGGTAATATTTGAAATCTCCTGATATAATTATAGTATTTTAAATCCTAAAATACCTGGCTTGGAATATATGCTTCATGAAAAATATGTTTCATTCTAAATTCTAAATAACTGGAATTCTATAGCAAAAAGTAAAGACAAATATTATTGTTACAGAAATCTATCAAACAGTATTCATTATAATGAACATAAGGTATGTGATTCACGTTGATTAACATAGAAACTTAGAAACAGAACAGAGGAAATACTCTAAGAATAGAATAGAATATAATAGAATAGAATAGAAAAACAGAGTTGGAAGGGATCTTGGAGGTCTTCTA
>JAEANM010011153.1:0-15414 GCA_017656035.1 Myanophis thanlyinensis
AATTATGTATATCTTAATGATGAGGTCATTTTTCCCAGTTTGTAATATATGTGTAGAAAATACTTGTATATGATTACTTGCTCTTCTCTTCTTGTGTCCCCTGTCTCGCCCTTCCCCTCCCTTCTCTTTCCTTCTAAAAAAAAAACAGAAAAGAAACAACATTTTCCCTGACTTGGGTTTCTTGCACAAACGTAGCTGTCAAGAGGTGACAGGCTAGGTTTTCAAAAGGGACCTCAGTGATAGAAGAAACGAGGCTTCGGGTTCCACTGTAGTTTTCTTATGCAAAAGCATTTTGAGTATTTAAATAGCAGCTGTTGGGGTCTCTTCTTAAATTCACGTAGGATGCTTATGCCACTTGTTTCCTTTACTGCGTGTCTATCTCTATGTACAAACTTTCTTAAAAAAAAATCAAATACAGTATTCCATTTTTTTCTTATCTATTTAGTGATGTTGGTGTGTTTTCTGTATTGCTGGTAAATGTCTCCTGCTCTTCTTTCTCCTCCTCCCGCAGAGAAATTGGGCCTCATGCTAAAAAGGGTATATTCCTGCCGGCTTGTTTCAGTAAAGAGGTTCGTAACGAGCTTCCGGCTCCAGAAGCCACTTGAATATCACCATTTGGGGCTCAGTCCAAGAGGGTTCCTTTCCGCATAACCCTACACGAGTCTACTAAAAAGTAAGAGAAATAAACTCCCTCTGCCGAGAGGAGGCTGACTCCCAGGAGAAGCAGAAAGGGTTGCAGCCCCCATTGTCCAAAGATTTGCTTAGGGCTTGCCCTTTCAGCTCTGTAGGATTCTTACAGTCTTGGGGCGGGAGGGGGCGAAGGAGTTGCAAAAAGTTTCTACACACTCAAAGTCAGTTCTGGCTGGAACTCAACCTCCGCTGAACTCCATTAACTGACTTCCGGATAAGAGTGCATTGAGGATCCGGCTAGAAAAATCCCCCCAACGACTTATGAGCCTTTGGCATATATGGGTATGCTTTTAAAACATATTTTGCGGCCGTGGGAGTCGTAGCGACAGTTGTGTTTAGCTAGGTATGGCCAAATGAGGGAGGGGTGGATCAGAACCTTGTTCTGTGCTCCTAGGCGAATGGCGACTTCAAACTCCCAACTTCTGGCCAAGTGCTCCTGGCCAAAAAGGACTCCAGTTTTCCTCCAGAGACATGGTTACCCCCTTCAAATTGGTAGGAGGAGATAGAGGGACCTAGTTTAGAGCAGCAAGGTGGACAAGGAAGTGTGTTCCGGCACCTTACCCAGTACTGGGGATGGTGGCAAAGTCTTTTGCAAGCTACAGTCCTTGGACAAAGAGGATCTCCTCGTGGATCCTCTTTGTAATTGGTCTTACCTCCTCCAAAGAAGGTCGGGATGTCCCTCAAGAGATACTGGAGCTAACCTCACCTGCATGGGGGGGGGAGGGGATGTTATGGCTGCAAAGTCAACCTCTGTAGCATAGGCCTGTACATTAATGTCCTTGTTAGGAAGAGGCACCTAGATTGGTATTGCTGAGCATATTGGGGGCAGGAAGGGCCCTATCGCTGCCACGGCGCCCTCCCCTTCAAAGGCATGGCAACGCATTGGGAGTCTGGATCCCTCTTTAGAACATATCCTGCCTCTTTGAGCCCGAGACCAGCCGGGAGGATGGGAGCTGGAATCCCCCCCCCCCCCCATGGCACAATTTAAGGACTGATCATGTAGAGGGGCTCGTTTCCCATACAATTCCCTCTCTCCTTCCACCCTTCCTCCCTTCGCTCGTCCTCCCCACTCTCGGTCTAAATGACGCTTTTCGGTGGTGGTGTGCTTTGCTTAGGTGAATTCCAAATAAGAGTTTAAGATGGGTGGCCTTTTTTTGTTTTGTTTTTCTGGGTTTGCAGCTTTAAAAGCAAACACGACAACGATACAAGGTTCCCAAAGCAAACTAAGGAACTCCTTCCTTAATCAGTTTACGGCTCCTCCCCCCAGTCCTCAGGAGCTGCTTTAGTGTTGAAAAGGCCCTTTCTTTGCCCGGACGAAGAGGGGTCCTGCGTCACCTTCGGCGCATTCAAAAGTTTCGGCTTGGCCCGGGGCTGGTTAGTCAGGCGTGAATTAAGAAGAGGTGAATTCTAAACGTGTTTTTACTTGAAAATACAATTTTGAAACGTTGATTGGGATTAGACAACTAACGTTCCTGGAATGTTTCTTGACCGTTTCGAAACGCGTTTGGGATTTCCGAAATATCTCCCTCTTGTCGTCTGGTGTGAGGCGGGGGGTTAGGAAGAGATCTTTGATTTGGGAGGGCCGGCGTTCTTAACCAGAGGAAATTGGAGTAGCGCAGACCTAATATTTTAAGGAAAAAGAAGGAACGTTGCTGCTAGCTCGGCCAAAACCCTAGTTTGCTTGGGAGTCAGTCCCACTGAATTTACGCCTTGCAAAACTTGTGGTTGAGTGTGGTCCGTTTGGGCTGAAGCCCCACGGATTTCAAGAGAAACCACCGAGGCGCGCGAGATCTCCCGCTTCCTCCAAGCGCCAGGTGGGAGTTTGAAGGTTTTGACTTAATCTGAACCGTTCCCCCCCCCCCCTCCAGCTTTTATTTTTTACGGTATAACGGCTCGTCGGCAAAAAAAACGGGAGTAGAGGAGAGAGAGAAAGAGAAATCTACCAACTTTGCCTGCTTCCTGGGCTTGTTGAGAGATTGTGCTTCCGGTTTTAAGGAGTAGAGAAAAACTGGAGGTTTCAAAAGTAAGAGATTAAAATGCAGGAGAGTTGAGATGACTTTAGTGGGATGGCGGAGCCGCGGCATCCAGGAGACTTTACAGGCAGCACCGGTCTTGCTCTCTGGGGCCTTTAAATGCCTTAAAATGATTTCCCCCCCCCCCCCCATAGAAATAAAAGGAGGCCTTTCCCTACATAAGGTCCTTAGAAATACGCCTCCCTCCCCAGTTAGAAATAGTGGGAAGTATTTGTAGCTCGGGTGGTAGATTGTAATGAGAGTTCGTATTCCGAGCAAGCTCGGAGAACAAACCACCCCCAACATATCTTCCCTTCAAAGCTGCTTCGTTGTAAAATAGGTTTAGGCCGGTTCCTGAGAGAATTTGGTTTGCTTAATTTAAGCCCCTTTCCTTCTCTGGGGTTGCCTGGAATTGCGTGGCTTGCAAAATCGGTTTCAAACTCAGAACCAGGGATGCAACTTCCTTCTACTAACTCTCTCGAGAAGAAAGAGGAGTCTGCTCTTGAGCTCAGGGGGGTCACTCTCCAAGCGACCGGCTTTTAACATTGGCGGGAGGCGATAGTAAAGGAAGGCAGCCATTTGGCCTCTCGGCGAGCCTCTCTCCTCCCTTTAACCGGGGGTGTGGGAGAGAGACACACCGCACGCAATCCGGAGGAAAATGCAGGCAGGTTTCTCCGAATTCTAGACTGTAATGAGGATTTACTCGCAAGTAATACTATACGAGAGAGTACCAAAAGCGCATAGGAAGTGCTTTCAATTGAGTTTAAACAACCCAGTTCGCAAGCGCTCCGAAGTGTGGCCTTAACAATATTAACAATATTCACTTCGAGGTCACTAAGTCGGCTGTTATCCTCTCACCTGCCTGGAAACGGAGAAATAAAGGATATTTGACCCACCGTGCCAGATTCTCTAAGATGCTCTTGTTCTGAGTCGAAAGGAGCGAGAAGAGCTGGGTCAGTAGTGACCGGAATCGGTAGACCTTTTCAGAATCGGTGGGAAACGCGCTTGCCTGATTCATACAATTTTTAGGCATTTCTTGCGGGGGGGGGATTCCTCCTCGCGTAGAAGCAATTCCTTGGCGCTCCCTTGACCTTCCTTGTAGCCAACAAAGAGCAGGTGAAATGGGAGCATTTCCTTAACAGGACTAGAGATTGTACCCCGGTTTCTCGATCCCCTGGAGATTTATTAAAGAACGCTCCTTGTTAATTTTACCAAGTTTCTCCTGATTTCTTGGCAGTAGATTGCAGAATAGGAGGCGAGGTGTTTTGGGATAAGATTGCAGAATAGGAGGCGAGGTGTTTTGGGATTTTTTTAAATTCTGCGTGTGCGTGTGTATTTTTGGAAATTAAGCAAACTGGGATTATTTTGAGTCAAACGAGTCCTTCTATGATCCCAAGGAATGGCAGGAAAAGCCTCCAAACCATACCACTGCTTCCCGAGAAGACCTTCGGTCCATCCTGAACCCTGTGTGTATTCAGGAATAACTCTCGTTAATTCAAGCGAAGCTTCCTTTCAGGTATAAACGGCAGGGCTGACGGTATTTCTGGCCTCGGAGCCAGAGCTGACACATATCTCCGTTAAAGTTGTCAGAAGTGAAATCGACGCCTATATTTAAGAATTTTATTTTCCTCTATGGTGAAATGGAAGCGGTGGATTAGGATGGCGGGTACCCAAGTGCCTGAGTTGAGAGTTCCAATCTTCAGTGATAGCCAAAGACTTCAAAACCCCAAATTGTAAGCTGAGCACCATGAGATAATAACTTCATGGTTCTTCCACGTCACCAGGAATCCTTAAAAACAACCGGGCAGAATGTAGATGACGAGACTATGATTCCTGATTGTTGCTCTCTGAGTTGTATGGCGGACACTGGTGGTTCTATAAATGTTTGTGCTTTGGAATCCTGAGGTCGCGTGAACTTCCTACCCCACCCGGGTTTGCACAGCCCCCCCCCTCTTTTTACATGGAAGCAAGATTCAATTATTTCCAAGGGTCTTACTTTAAAATAAGGGCAGCCCCAGGCCTGATTCAGCGAGATAGGAGACCAAGTTGGAATCGAAGTGGTTTATTCCAGTTAAATTCCCTTTGGACTGCCTCTGCCCCCACCCCCACTAGCGATTTGTCGTCACGGGTCGCCCTCGTAAGGCTACAAAGCCAGCTTTCACGACGCTGGGCTGGCGAGTGACACTATAAATCGCCATCGAGGAAATGCCCTTTGTCACTCTGCCTTTTTCTGGATGGCAGGACAGGCTCGCAAATTTGGAGGCTCTTACTTTCGAGTAATACCGCGAAAGGTGCTTTGTAAGAACTGGAGGCTTCTAAAGGCCGGATCCTGCACAGTGCGGCGCTCCCCAGCCTTTTAATCGTCGCTCCTCTCCTCCCCCTTACAGTATACACGCACACACGCATCACCGCAGTAGGCAGATGAACGAACTTGTTGTAGGCATTTGCATTAGAAACCTAAATGGCTGATTGAGGTGTAAATCTATGAAAATCTGCCTTTAAGCCTTCTCTCCCGCTCTCTTCCTACCTCTCCTCGGCTCCCTACCAAAGCCATCTGCCCTGGGAAGATAGGGCCTATCGAAGATGGCCAAACTGGGCGGGGAGGGGGAGCCTCTGCCCCCCCCCCCTTACTTTGGCCGATCGTTATCGACAAGCCCCCTTCTCCTGTATTAGTTTATTATCCAAGGCAAGCTGGACTGTTGATTAAGATGAAATGACTCGGAAGCTAAAGTGCGTTTGATCAATAGGCAGGAGGGAAAGCCGCAGGACCTCCGAGAAGGCCAGATGGCAGGGCAGAGCGGGTCCGTCAGGCGGGGCGGCACCGGGAGCTGGGAGGCAGGAGATGGACCACAGAGCAGCCTCCTGCAGTTGGGTGCCCTCTAAGGGCTTGGCAGCACAAGTCCCAACAACTATAGGTAGTTGTAATCCTAAAAAGCTGTAGGACCCGAACTGGGACCGAGATCGAGGTCCAAGTTTGGGGGCGGTCTATAGGGAGGGGGGAAAAAAGAGGAGAGCATCCGCGGAAAGGAAGAATAGCCAAGGCTGTTTTTAAAAAAAAAAAAAAAAAAAAAAAAAAAAACAACCACACCTACTGAAGGCAGTGCAGCCTCCTCGATTTGGGTCCTTCAAAATTACACCCGGTTAGAGACCACTGGGCCCTCTCTCATTCGGTGGAAGCTGACTCTGGAGTTTATAGAAGTCCTGCAAATATTTTCCAGCGCCAAGATTGCGTCTAAATTAAGCAGGCAGAACTATTGGATCGCTTTTCCAGCTTTTTCAATTCCCTCTGCAAAAAGAAATTGATTCGGAGGTCTTGCATTTTAACAGGGAAGTAATCCCGTTGGTCTTGAAATCTCGCAGGCTCAGCTCTTCCGCTACCCGCCTGAAAGGCTCGGTTTTGGGAACAACTTGGTTTCTGGAGATTGAGTGGGAACGCCAGGGACCACGGATTTTGAACGATTCCTCCGAGTTGTCCTCAGAGGGTTATTCCAGTGGGTAAAATGCAAGGAAAGAGGTTGTTGGAAACCTCTCTTGAGATTTAATTCCCAGTCCAAACGACCATTTAATGACTGTGTGACCGAGGACATCTGTTGCACGTTATGTGAAGTTTTATCCTATATTATCTATGGTGGTTAAGGGCGAAAACAACATTCCCAAAGAGCCCTAAAGTGGGAAATAATGCTAACACGAGGGGATGATTTCCAGAGTCTGGACTTCTTTCCTTCCTGCCTTCTTTCCTTCCCGAAGTGTTGCACCCACGTTCAGAGAAATGCCATCTCATTTGAGGGGGAGAAAGATCCTTTTCCGAGAGGGTCCATTCTCCCTTTGTTAGTGAGCACCTAAAATCTTTCATAAGAGCTTCCCCGAAATGTCCCCGAGTTACTCTCTTGTGAAAGAAGAGATCCAGTGCGTGTACCGTGGTTGTGTGCTTGCTTGCCCTTGTGCTGTCCAGGTAGCAGGTCTTTTGTCCGGCCCATGAATAAATCGCCTGGGAACCCCCCCCCCCCTTCCAATCTTTATATTTTCCTCCAGCGATGCTGGCGTCTTTGTGTGCCTCTTTCCGCCCCCCCCCCCTTTGCCTATTGACAGAGAGTGTGGATGGGAGGGTAGCTCTTCCTAGTCAGGACCGGGTTTTGGAGCTTTTTCAAGATGCCTCGGCTTGATCAGTGACAATTGGCTCTTGCGGAGGAGACGCCTGAGTCTCCGCTGTTTGGCTCCCTTCCTCTCCAGCCATCAGTGAAAAGAAACGGGGACGTCGGTACCCTGGCATGGCTTTCCTCGGTTAGCTGAGCACAACTTTCTCTATTCGTGCTCATTCATGCAGCTCCTTATCGAGCGCTATGCTGGGCTAGGCTGGCCTGCCCTGGATTCAGCCCCCGCGCCTGTGGGAAACATAGCTGGAGAGGACCTACACAATTCTATAACCTTTTCTTCCACATATGGATCCTGCCCCACCATCCAGGAAATCCGCACCATTCTAACACCCCAGACATTTCCCTCTCTTCACAGCGTTAGATTCTGCCCCCCTCCTCCCTATACACAACGCAGTAATTACAGGATCGCTATTGTTGTACACACATTCATTACACATACTCTGGACATCTTATGCATCCAGGCAACCCGAATGCAGGTATATATGCAAGGAAACGTGAAGATGTTGAAGCAACTCATCTATAATGTACTTCAGAACTTTGCTCCCTCCTCCCTCCTGGCCACTCCCCCTTTCCCTCTTTATTTTGATGAATTAGGAAGAATCAGAGGAAAGGTGTACAAGACAGTAGTGAGACCAGCTATGCTGTATGAGTTAGAGACTATAGCAGTGAGGAAAAGACAAGACCCGCAGATGGAAGTAGCAGAGCTGAGAATGTTGAGGTTCTCTTTAGGAGTGACTAGGATGGACAGGATTAGGTATAAGCACATCAGAGGGACAGTTCAGGTTGGCGTTTGGGGGACAAGGTCAGAGAGGCCAGACTGAGATGGTTTGGACATGTGCAGAGGAGGGAGAGTGGTTGTACTGGTAGAAGGATGTTGGAGATAGAGCTGCCAGGCAAGAGGTCAAGAGGAAGGCCAAAGAGGAGATACATGGAGGTGCTAAAAGAGGACATGAAGGTGATTGGGGTGAGAGTGGAGGATGCTGAAGATACAGTTGGGTGGAGGCAGTTGATTCATGTGGCATCCCCTAACCGGAACAGCCAGAAGAAGAATTAGGAAGCAGTTAGTGACATGTACAAACAGAGTGTAAGAATGTAAGGACTTTCTCTCTATGAGTTTAGGAGTCCAAAGGTGAGTCTCACAGATATGGCAGTGGTTACACTGAGGTGCAGTGGCAAGCCTCAGAAACTAAAGGCCAAATGATTTAGCCCTGAGGAGGAGTTGAAGCAGACTGGTAGCAGAGTTCAAGTTCTGCCTGGAAAGGGAGGTGGACAAGGGAAAATGGAAAGCTATTCATTCAGGCTATTGTCCATGATTCTGGACCTTTCGTAGGTGATGGCTTAATGCACCACTTGGTCTGCAAGTATGGTTTTTAAAAGTCAAGATGGCAGCCAAGTGGTGCATATAAAAACCAGGCAAACTTTGATTACATCTTGGCTTCCATCTTGACTTTAATTTTACCACACTCTGCAGATACTTGTAGCCTAGAGTGAGAAGATTGCTGCCCTCAGTTGGCTTATCCAGAGGGTGTCCCTTTTGCTTGCTATCAAACTGAAGAAATCCTAGACTGTATTTCCTTCAAATCTTGTTCCTGCAGCAATATTCTTGAGCAGCAAGAACTAGGCACTACCCATTTAATGTGCTGTCTACCTTTCTTTGTTTCAGTACAAAACAATACCATTATAAAATGGTATTGTTTGCATTGCCCAGCCTATCTCTCCTCCTCCTGCTTGTTAAATTGTGCTGTTCAGATCTATACGGTTGTGGGCATTACAGGAACATTGATTGGCCTTCTCTACTTTCTCTACATCACTAACCAAGAGGAAAACATTCACCAACAGAAGCACTGCAGCCCAAATATATTGAGGCTGGGATTCATCCTGCAGTATCACAATTTGGGGTCTCTGCTGTGAAATTTCCATGCTGATTGCTCTCCCTGCTTCTCCCATAACAACAAGTGACACTTCAAAGTTCAACATAGTGAAATGGGAAGGTGGCTTTTGATCCTAACCGTGCTTCTATTAATTTTATTTTTTCCCCAATGAGTATTGGATTACTGGAAATGAATAGCTACTGGGCAACCTCACCTTATTTACAAGAGGAAGATAATTAATTGCAAGGAAATTGGCCAATAATCAATGTGAATCTTCATTATTTTCAGAGCTTGTAACAAGGGGAAACAAGGCTACTTATTCTATGCTGATGCTATTTTCAGAGATAAAATCATTGATTTCCTGTTCTCCATTTGGTTAGAAACCTGGAGAGAAGTTACTTTAAGCTTACTGGACCAGGGAGAAGTCAGGGATAACAGGAATCTGGGAAACAACAGAAGTAGAAGTCGGCCTGCAATTCCCAATGTAGTAAAATATGCTTAGGTACAACCATAGCCTTCATAATAATTTTACAACTAACTTTATGAGAAATATCAGGCCAGGAACCATGAGAACTCCCTCCTCAGACCTAAAACCAGCTGTGGGAACTTGGACCAGTTATTCTCAGTCCTAGGAAGAAGGCAATGGCAAATCAGTTCTGAAATCCCATCAATAAAACTGCAGGAACTAGTCCAGGCAACCATCATGTCTTTGAATCTTGATTCAAAGGAACACACATACACACAAAATTATACAACTTGAAGCCATGGCAGGACAATATCAGATTGAAAAATCTTTTTATTCCAGTACATAGAATAGAAACACACAGTTGTTGGCACTACTAGCTTGAGATCAGTATTATGTGACCAAGAGGGAATATTTGATTGGTCATGACTTTCCCTTTCTAAAGTAGAGATGGGGAAAGACCCTACTTGTTTTTAGGAAAAGGAGTGCCTCAGATCGATGCCCTCCGAACTAGGCTTAATATAAGGCCATTTATCTTAATATAAGCTTAATATAAGGCCATTTGATCAGGAATAACTTCCCTTGAAGCGTTCCCAGGGCAGTACAGATGGATGTCAACCAGAAGATGGAACTGGATACACTCTGCTCTGGCATGGTGCCTTTTTTTCCTGCTGAAGCCCAGCCTTTTGGTCCTACAGAGGGGCAGAGAAGGCCTCCTCAGGAGAAGAGCTTGGAGGGGGAAAGTGCTGGTTGCCAAAACCATCAAGTTTGTCCTCTGTGATTCTGCCCAAGGAAAGAAGCTGCTTAATTCGAAGCATGGGCTTTCATAGGTCCTTGAAAAATGCCTCACAGAGGAAATCTAGATGGCTTCCCGAATCCAGTCTTCTACGGAGAGAACCAGAAAGGGTGTAACTTAGATCAGTGTTTCTCGACCTAAGATGAGCGGACTTGAATTCCCCCAAAGAGTTGAAGTCCACACCTCTTAAACTTGCTGAGATTGAGAAACACTCGACTTAAATGTGTGTCACAACGTCGTCCGTATCCACTTTTCCTTCCAATGGTTGAAGAAAAAAGGCCTAGAGGTCATTTCCTATGAATTGCCAACGTAGCCGGTAAAGAACTGTGCTGGGACGAGAAAAGAGATCCGGCTGGAAACCGTCTTGAGTTTTTTTAAAAAAAGAGCTTTGGGCATCTTCGGGGTTTGTGGACTTGGTTGGCAGAGTGTGCTGCCCTCTAACGGCCTACTACAGGATGTTTGTTTGAGGTGGGGGAGAGCGAGCCACGGAGAGGGTCAGCAGTCGCTCATTCTATTAGAATAATAAGGGTGTCCTTTGCTTGTGGACGGTGACCAACCGGAACTTGCATTGCATCAATTCCTAGCTTCTGCCAAGCTTCCAAGCACCTTTTGAACAGCAAAGGTTTTTTTTGAAAGTCTGAACTGGGCCATCTGCACTGGGCGGGGGGAGAGGGAGGGGGAGGGGAAGAGAGGCAGTGTCCTTTCTTTAGTCTGTGTAATCATCATCATCATCATCATCATCATCGTCGCCGCCTCTAAGACTCTCCGGTTTAAGACGTTAATTCTATTAAATAATAATGAAAGGGTCACGAAAGGCAATGATACCGGATCAGAAGCAGGTAAGCTGGACTTTAATTCGAATCCGAAGGCAGGAGGAGATCACAGCCTTTTCATACGATACTTGCAGAGTTCACACCGGCTGGAGCGGGGAGGGAGGGGGGGGAGGAGGGAGGGAGGGAGCGAGCGAACGAAAGACTGCAATGCAGATTCATTCATTAAACATGAAAGGTTAGTGCAGGAGAGTAGAATCGTTTAGACGTTGAGGTAGGAGCGGAGCCCGAGTCTCTCTCCCCCACTTCCAGCCCACCATCCACCGACTGCCTCGCGCGCCGCTTTTCAGTTCGCATTACAAATCGTCTCAGCTGGAGACCCCGTGGAGACGCCTTATAGGCCCCCTCCCCCCTCCCGATTTATTTGAAACCTCTGTGTTACCTTTCCTTGTGTAACCAGATTGCTATCGCTCTGCACAGGCAATGGCTCCGTTTGCAAATCACGGTTGTCCACTGATAATTTCTGTTTCCCTCAATCCTACTTTTTGGAGTTTGGGAGAAACATTGAGCCCACAAAGCAATCTCCTGAATTTAGTCTAGTATTGGTTGTTCAGTGTACAGTATAGTGCCCAACTTGAAGTTGTGTGGACTTCAATTCCCATAATTCCCCAGCCAGGATCCCTCTCCAGGCCAGACAAATTACTGTGATCTGGGGGACACAGTGGAATAGTCTTTGCCCATCCCTGGGAAGTGTCAGCATTTGGGGGGGGGGGGGGCAGAGGGGAATGAAATGGAGCATCTGTATAAAAAAGCTTCAAAACTCAACATCCACATCTGGAAGAGCATTCAAATATATTTGCCTGGAAGGCCAGATTTGCTACTCAGTAAGAACTCAACAGTATATATTCTGGGTCTTTTCTCTTCCCCCTGCTCCCTCTCCTCCCCCCACCTTGCAAATCCCTACCATGCTTCAGTCGCCTCTGTTTTGAGCTGATTTGTCAATATCTCTCATTGTAGGCAAGGTGATCGGCTTCCTTCACTGGGTTTTGTAGCTCTCTCTTATCAGGGGGGGGGTGTGTGACATATTCACCAGTGGGATATATTCATCAGTAGAGCAAAAATGAGCAGGATCTGGCTTTAAGACTCTGCCCAGAATTCTTTAAGCTGGTTTGTTTGCTTCACCTATACCCCATTTGTACACCTAAGTTTAAACAATGTACAAGGAAGAAATATGGGAAGACACTAAGGCTCTAGAGAGGAGGAAGCAAGCAAGTCTTGTCAGGAAGAGGTAGTCAGCTGGGCCCCCTAGAATAGAGTAACTGAAACTGACTAGTTACTGGGTAAACTCTAGCCTCTTCCAGGAGGAAGTGATTGAAACTGACAGGTATAAGGAAGCTGGCAAACGGACAACAGCAAAACAATTGCACATCCTTAATTTGTTTCTGGAGACTGGAAAAAAGAAAAGCAGAACTGCTTCACCAGAAGGTAAACATTACAAAACTTAAACATTAGAACAATGAAGAAGAAGAAAAAACCCTTGTTTCTTCCCCAAAAGAAATAATGTAGATCTCTTAATTTCAGAACACTGTTAAAGAGGAAGAATGCTAATACACCCCTTTGTCTTTCCCAGATGAAATAATCCCCCCCCCACTTTTGCCTTGTGGTAAGATAGAAGAGAAATTGATGTATAATAGAGAGATGCCTGGTACAAAAGGGAATTTGGGGAAGGGACCACTGCTGAGGGCAAATGTGGGGCAGAAACAGCTGCAACAGTGGCTTTCTCATATCTAGAGGGTGGGGGCTTGTTTTCACTTTCCAATGTTCCCCCATACATCTCTGATCACACCCACAGCAGGTCAGTCGATTTTATCACAAAAATGAAGAGTGGCAAAGGTTATACCTTTTGCTGCAGTGGTGGGATAGTGTCAACCTAAGAGGAAAAATATTGTTTCATTGGGTATTCCTAGTGATAACATAAAACTGTTATGGGCTGGGGCGATATGGGAAAATGGTTAGGTCAGGACTGTGCCCCATTAACCTTCATGTCAGGACAGTGAATCAAAACCAGTGATCGTCAAGAAAGTAACAAGCATAAAATTAGAGGTGAATTGCATGCTACAGTCTTTAAAAATCATCCTCTTTGTTTGAGATGCTCTTCACCCTCAACTACATATGTATGTAGGACCTGGGTGTCATTTCCGACCCAGTAGTGTGGAAAATAAACTCTGCATATGCTGAGAAGAAAGCTTGGTGAGGAACTATTTTCTGTTTGGAAAAGAATGCTTATCTATGTATGCATGTACACCCACACCTATACACAGTGTAGAAAGCATCACATATTTCTCCCCCAGGTTTGATAGCATTCTATCCAGTCACCTGTGAACTCTACATTTGGTTTTGTTGCAGGTCACACCTTCCTTCCTCAACCATCTTGTTGCTTTCTAAATATTTGCCAAAGCAGCCACCTAACCCAATTAACAGGCTCTCTCCCCCCACAAGTTGACTCTACACAATCCCTGATCTTTAGAAAGGAGGAGGGGGGAGAGAAGCATCTGTGTACGTGTGTGTTTAAAAAGCAAGTGCTTTGGGGGTCATGGGTGGGTTCCTAGAGATTACAAGAGGGCTGGAGCCTTTCCAGATTGCAGACAGTTTGAGATGTTGAATTTTCCGATGAGTATTTACCATCATAACTAATTTAAGGTCGTTATTAAATACAAATTCTCAGCAGGGCTCCTTAATGATAGAAGCGTTGCTAATTAGAGAGTTTAGGCTGTGTTTTGGCGAGGCAGTCTAGAGAGATGGCATTGTGTTCTGCATGCAAAGGCAGATTACCAAGGGTGGGGAGTGAAGAGGGGCACCAGAGTGAGCAGAGCCAATCCTTGAGGCCTCAGGCGAGGGAAAGATGGAGCAACAGCAGCAACTAGGCAGCCCTCTTCCTTCTGGGGTGGATTCAGAGGACCACACATCCTCTGACCCTGCACAGCTTGCCCCCTCTCACAATTCTTTCACACGGAGGGCAGGACTTCATGTGTCCCCAGAGCTTGGCTGTGGCTCCCACATCTCCACAGGTTTCCAATCAATTGTAAATGTTTAATGCGAATAAGAACGTTACTAACGGTGTGATTGGAAAGTCATTGCGCAAATCATATTTCTTTTTAATTAAAAGAACAAAGAAATCAGCTTGGTCTTGGCTCCATCTTTTTTTTTTCTTTTTTGGAGTGGAGCCCCTGCTCAAACATGAGGAAGGATGCTTAAGTCCTCAAAGCTGGCAGCTTTCACGTGGCTGCTTGATCACCTGGAATATAGTTGCCAACTCATTTTTTTTTCCCCAGCTGAACTAACTAGCAACTGCAGCTGAATGAAATGGTGGAGTGGACAGGACTGTGTAAAAAAGCAGTAGGCTTTAAAAATTAAAATAAAAAATGAAAACAAAAAGTTCCCCTACTCAAAAAATATTTTCACTGATCTGCAAAGCTAGGCCCTTTTGTTGATCTTTTAAGTTTTTGTTTACATGGATCTCAATGTGAAAAAAGCTTGCAGAAATGATATCTTTTGTCTGAAATCTGAAACATGTTAATTTCGGTCCAACATAACTCTGAATATCTCTTAATTCAATTGAACAGGAGTGCCATTTCAGTAGGGTTTGCAGGCCTTATGTAATCATCTCATAAGCCTGAGGATTTATTATTTCCCACGCTGATCATTCCATCTGGATGACCTGTAGCTTAATTTTTGTGAGTTTTCATTTTTGAAAAAAAAAAAAAAAGGAAGCTGTCGTTTAAAAAAAAATATTGCTAGAGACTGAGAAGCAAGTACTACTATTACTGCAGCTGATAGACTATAAGATAAACCTAAAGACATTGTTCAAATTCTGATTCCATTATTTGGGCACTGCTTTTTGTACCCTTGTTTTGTTTACCTATTAACCAATGAAGATTTTTGGGTAAGTCAAAATTCTACAACCTACTTTGATTTTGCTTAATAAAAGGAGTTGGAAGGAGTCTGTTTTTCTTTCTTGTAAGGCTAATGACAGGCTACTATTGTTTTTTTACCAAAATGTGCTTCTTTTTTTTCTCCCTGCTGAATCATCTTTTTGCATCACATCAGATAAATATGATTATTATAAAAAAATAAATCACCTTGAATGTTTGGCAGAAATATAATCTATAAATACTAAAAATGTATATTTCTTGCCAAGATAGTGAGTCCACGAGTCAATTACTTTGGTTATAAACTCTGAAAAAGTCCAGTTAACACAAATGCATGCCAGGATCAGGAATTTATTTGATTTTTTTTTTTAAAGGGAAGTTTAATGTGTTAATAGTTTGGTTATTACATCAATGCCCCAAAAGTAAGAAAAAACGTTCTGGCATGTGAATGGCAAATATAAATATAGCCACGGCAAAACTTTTATAGATTAGAGTTAATTGTCCAATGAACAGTGTTATCCACAACTGGTAGCTGTATATACTATACATCTTTCAGCTGTAATGTAATTGGCCATTTATTTATTTATTTATTTATTTTATTAAATTTATGTACCGCCCCATCTCCGCAAGGACTCGGGGCGGTTCACAGCAGATAAAAACACAATATACAAATCTAAAAACCATTTTAAAAACATTAAACTTGCTGTCAATTAAAATTATTTAAATTAA
>JAEANM010011154.1:0-15414 GCA_017656035.1 Myanophis thanlyinensis
TATTCAGTTTAATTATTGACCTTGCCTATTGTTATGGGACATCTCAATATAACATGTAAGAATCTGCCCACAATTCTTAAACTAAAAAAAAAAAAGTTAGTTCTGTTTCATATCACACATAACAACACCCACTTACTTACCTTAAAACTCTACGCTCTGGCCCAAATTCAGCTTCATAGTAACCATTTTCACAATCCTTTCCAACCAACTGGTGAGGATGCGGCCTATAGGGTTCATTCTTAGTTACCAATGTTATTCTGATTTTTACTTTCCCAAAGTAGTTTAGGATCTAAAAAGAAATGAAACACAAAGTGTAATGATATAATTAAGCTCACAGAATGAAAGGTTATCAAATTGCAAACTTTCCCAGAAGGTTTCTGGGTCTACACCCTATAGCTTTGCATCCTGCTGAATTAATTCCTGTTGCCCCCACCTATTTTGATAATCTTCTTGCTAATGATGGTAAGAAAGCCAATACTTCCATAGTTTATATGCTTTGCTAGCAGGTATAAAAGATAAAAAATTTAAATAAATACTAGAGTGTCAATTCCTAACTTTGAATGATATGGAGTCTGAAATAAGTGTTCCACTCTTTGTGGGGAGATAGGTCATTCAATCTCACAAGAGAGAAAGAAAATCAAAATTTAATTTAAAATGAAAAGAGATAATGTAACCATTCATATTTACTTTAAATAGTTACATGCAAAATTACAGGAACAAATAAAAACATAAGGCTTCTCAAATTACAGAAGTGATTACAATAGAAAACTATACTAAAAAAATAACATTCAGAACATATTGCAAAATGATGTCTGTCTGCTTTTACTTAGAAATAAATATATGTTGTAAACAAATGACAGTGTGCATAAAGCATAGAAGGACTATGCTTGTGACGAGATAGTAATGACTGAGAAAAAATGATAGAGTTTGTAAATATATGAAGAGGTGTCATTATACAGTGTCAACTCAGAAAGCAAGACGTAATATAATGGCTTTATGTTAAGGAAAGCAAAAGTACTGAATGGTATTATAATTACCAAGTGAAATAATTTATTTATTTATTAAATTTTTATTAAATTATTAGTGGGTTCCCTTTATGTGGATGTGTTCAAATGAAACACTTTGATATGATCGAGAATCCTTCACTGACCAAGAGATACAGTAACACTTCATACTTTAATGACCTGTTCCAATTCTATGATTCTAAGATCTTCCATGTTTTCCAAAATCCTACAACCTTTTAATTTCAATTTTAAATCAAACAATGTCGTTTGCTTAATTTCATGTTAATCAGTCCTTATAATTAGGTATTCTATGTGAACCCAGGGTGCTTTATTCAATAAACCATAGTTTAGCATGTTTCCAATCTTATTTCATCAATTAATACACCATAGAAGACAGTCACATTTAAATTAGTGGATCTTACTCCCAGGCAAGTAGACATTGAATTAGCCTGATGATATAACCCTAAGCTCACATATCTGAGGGTAAGGTTTACTGAACTGCATGAAGATATTTTTCTCACTAAAAATCTATCAGGGAAGCACCAAGTACATGTTTTAATTCAGGAGAGTCTTAGCTTCAATCTCTGATGGCTTTAGTAGAAAGAAACTGAACAATAAGTAGATGTTATCTCTCTGACTTTTCCCTGCCTAAAACCTTAAGAGACATTAACTTTAGGTCTAAAGTGGCAACAGAATTTTTTTTTAGGATTGTATGTATTTTTAAAATCAACTATATTAAATTAAAAAGTCATATAAAATACAAAATAACAAAAAGCGAAAAACCTAGGAAAGTAGGTTCAAAAAAGGAGAAAAAATTAAAAAGTGACGAAAAGAAAAGGGGGATTGACTTCCAACTTTCTTTAGTACAGGTACAAATATATAGTACTCTCTTACAGTAAAGTAACAAAAAATCATATAAAAATTATACAGATTAAACAATAAAAATAATATTAAAATTATATAACCAAAGCCCTCTTATTCTAAGTTTAAATATAAGCATAACAATGCAATAAACATGTCTATTAATAAGAATATAAATACACAATACTTGTATAATTATAACAAATCTAGTTATCAAAGCCTAAAATCAAAACTTCATTTTTATCTTTTTCAAGGAAGAAGTCCAAAAGTGGTCTCCAAACAGAAATAAAACTAGGATTTTGTCTTTCATCGAAGCAGTCAGTTTTGCCATCTTTGCTAATTCCTTATAAAAATCTTTGCTTTTCCATTGCTCTGTGTTCCTCTTTCTTGTAAAGGAGGCACCCAATGATCATTGTGATAAACAGTTTTTCTCCTGAGAGTTGTGCTCTTGACTTTGGCAAAATTACACCACACAAAGATCAGAATATCTTCCTGACTCAGTTATCTGATAAACTGAGATTATTGGAAAGTATGTGATACAACCTGCACAGTGGCATTCTCCAATCTAGGCAACACCTAATACCTTCTTAGCATTCCCCAGCTAGCCTAGCCATACAGTAGCTGAATTATGGACACTAAAGTCCACCTAATCTAGATGATCCTTAGATTAGAGAAGGGTGCAGTACAAATCATTACAAATATTATGGCTATAGAGATAGTCCAGGTGCAGCTGGAATGGATATTGTTTCTCCATTTTATTTTTCTGCTGGTGAGATCCAGGAATGGACAAGAAGGATTGATAGTTGGATGGTAGCCTAAGAGCAATAGTGCGGCAGCTGGCTAGTCAGAACTTTCATCAGAAATTCAAATGTTTCTGCATGCATTTTTTTTCCTTCCAGTCAAAGCTATGAAACACTCTGCTGTTTAGGTTAAATGACAGTGACTTTCCTTCCTTGATATACCTATCAGGAAATAAGGAAATAATCCTGGAACTATGCCAACATCCTAACTGGCAATTGTTGGCACTGCTAGATTTTTTCCCTCTACACCTGATGAGTGGTTCTTCAATTTATCTTTTGGATTCACCTACTGGGATAAACGATTCTATATTCTATTTTAATTGGTCCCAAGGGAGGGAGAGAGTGGATTTCTCAATCTTTTTCTAGGTTTCCTTCAAAAGGCACACTGTAATCTTTAAATCCTCACAGTCCCAGAGCAGTATCCCTGAAGGATATTTTTTCTTTATTATTGAATTCATGCAAAACAAGAATCATAATGAAAATTGTGGTTTATTTTCGTTATCCATGGTAGTGCAGTAGTTAGAATGCAGTATTGCAGGCTAATTCTGCTGTCAGGAGTTTGATTCTCACTGGCTCAAAGTTGATTCAGCCTTCCATCCTTCTGAGAACGGTAAAATGAGGGCCCAGATTGTTGGGGGCAATATGCTGACTCTGTAAACCACTTAGTAATGCACTATGAAGTGGTATATAAGTCTAAGTGGTATTGCTATTGTTATCATTTGTGTTGTTGTTCTTATTATTACTTGTAGAGTGCCTATCCATTGAAATGGCACAATGTTTCTCAACTTTGAGAACTTTAAGAAGTTTGGACTTCAATTCCCCAGCTAAATCCACGGGTTAATTCCCACTGGGGAATTCTGGGAACTGAAGACCGCACCTATTCTCAGCCTAGACTGAGAAACATGGACTACTGTGTGGGGTGCGGCCATGCTTTATTCAATAAATTATGGTTAAACAAATCATGGTTTACCACAACTTACATGGCCATAGTCCTGAACTCAGAGATCTTTCTTTCCCTTGCAAAACTTTCTGCTTTTGATAAGTTGCAAAAAAGCTACAGAACAGACCCTTTACAACCAGCCTTTTTTCAATATCCTTCTTTTTAGAGTATCCTTTTACAATATTATTTGTACGTATGGGATTGTTGTATAATTTGAATGTCATAAATATAAGAGCAGGAAAACGAGAAATCAAATTTAATCTTCCCACCAGCTTTCCAATACAGTTTGCCTGAAGAAAGAGGATCTTAAACAATGTACTGTATTGCACAATCTTTGCCTTTTGGGCAAAACAATCCCCACTCCCAAATTTACAAGAAGTTTGGGGTGGGTGAAAGAGCAAGCGGACACAATAGTGGCATACCTGTATAGATGGGAACGTCCTGTTGATATCAGTGCTATGTTCACCCGGAATGCTGCCTGCTGATCTTCCTTCACATTTGTATCGAAAACGCATCCCTCTCTGTCTAGGTTGCTCATGTATTTCAATGTATGGCTCATGACCACCTTTAAAAGGAAAGAAACAATTATAAACATATAATTTAAAATATATGCTATGGTAATTAAATGACCACTAGAAACCGGCTTTTAAAAGTGAAGGCAAAACAGCTAATCTGGAAAGCAGATAAGGAAAGTCATGTGAACTGTTTACATGCCTTTGGAGATTTGGTTATTCAAGTCCTGGTTGTCCCAAAGGTGCTTTTCCAAAAGGCAACTGGACTTTTTTTTTTTTTGTTCTTTGCTTAAAGATGTTTTGTCTCTAATCCAAGAAGTTTCTTCAATATATCCTGCAAGGGACATAAGTCCTTCCTTCTCCACTATTTAGTCAGAACTGAAGAAACTGCTTGGATGAGAAGTGAAATGTCTTCAAGTAAAAAATAAGGAAAGTCCAGTTGCCTTTTGAAAAAGCACTTTTGGGATAAAACATTCACGTTTTCTACTGATGTCAGTTTATTAGCTTTAGCTCCATTGCCATAAAACTTCCCATCTGGATTCTGTGGCAGAAATGGATTATTGGGAAAAACTGAAACAAAATTCTGCTGATTACTTTATGAGCTCAGTTAAAGGTAAATTGTCTGCTCTTCAAATGCTTAACTCAAGATATCAAAACAAACACTGATTGCTGTAATGCCTTTTTTGTTCTCTTGAGGCTCATCCATATAGCCACCTTATCCTGGCTATGAGACAGCTCATTTATCATTTCTTGAATACATGTCCTCACTAAGGAAATGCCAACACATTACCAGCCTACTACTGAGGCAGGTTGAAGTCAGATCCATCTAGTTGACCAAGCAGAAAAATTGTGTTTTTCTGGAAAACAGGAGAAAACCTCCTATATGAACATTTTACTATATCTTTGGAGGATCAATAATTTGTTGAGCTCCAATGGGTCCTTGAAGACCATCCTCTCCCACTGGGCTGAATGACTCCACATTTATACATCTCCCGATTCTGTTGTTCTCTTTTTTTAAATTCTGCTCTTCGTTAAAAAAAAATGGTTACATTTACCTTCATCCAGGCTCAACTTTGAAAAAATATTTTTAAAGCCCAAGATCAAGCATGCAAGATCTATATACACAGATTACATATTTGTGCACAATTAACTTTGTTTTAGTATTAATTCAACACTGCGAATCCCCATCCTATGACTCCAGGAGGAGCAATTTCCAACTAGAGAGAAAAATGATTCCAAGTTATCTTATGAAGTTATCTCGGACTGAACTAAATGCTAATCTTTAATTATGTTTTCCTAGTTTACTGGTAACATTAATTAACCGAACTGCTGTGGGGCCTTCTGAACAGATTATACTAGATTGTACTTGCCAGCTTCAGCCTACTTAGACCAACCTTTTACACTGAGCAGAAATCAGTACTAAATAACTAGCAGGAATAAAAGGGAAAATCCAGGTTTGATGGGTCTCATGATGCCTTTTTCCTGAAACCTCAAAGGCTATAAACAAGAATTAGCCTTCAGTAGACTTAGAAAGAAAGACCTGTGTCTTACCAAACACATATCTAGCATTGTTATTCATGGTTTATTAAAGAAGCCATAAACGTGGTTTAGTGAATAAACCTAATTACAGTAACTCACTGGTGACTGAGTAAGCATGCAGAGCACTTTATGGTTTAGCACATAAAAGCTGTAACACTGTCAACAGAGTATTTTCATACACACATGCTCTTTATTACATAATAGATTTAGACACAGCATTCTCACAACTTATTTGCTTTTTTCCCCACTTCTCTCCTAAATCTTTCTTCTTGGAATACTGAATCCAGTTTTGGTCACCACAATATAAAAAGATATTGAGACTCTGGAAAGAGTGCAGAGAAGAGCAGCAAGGATGATTAGAGGGCTGGAGGCTAAAACATATGAAGAACCCAAGAATTGGGTATGACAAGAAGGACTAAGGGTGATATGATAGCAGTGTTCCAATATTTGAAGGACTATCACAAAGATGAGGTGGTAAAACTATTTCCAAAAGCACCTGAAGGCAAGGCAAGAAACAATGGCTGGAAACTAATCAAGGAGAGAAGCAATCTAGAACTAAGGAGAAACTTCCTAACAATGACAACAATTAAAACAGTGGAAGTGCTTGGCTTCAAAAGTTGTGGGTGCTTCATAACTGGAGACTTTTAAGAAGAGACTGGACAGCCATTTGTCTAAAACAGTATAGGGTCTTCTGCTAGAACAGGGCTTGGACTAGATCGGGGGTCTCCAACCTTAGCAACTTTACGACTTGTGGACATCAACTCCCAGAATTCCTCAGCCAGCATGCCATGGAGACCCCTGGACTAGATGACTTCCAAGGTCCTTCCTAACTCTATTGTTCAATCAACACCAAAACTGAAATTACAGTACCACTGTTGTTTCCTTCTGCATACATATATATTTTATATTTATACATATACTGTACGTATATATATAAATCACTTAACAACAGAAATTCTGGTCTCAATTATGGTCATAAGTCAATGATTACCTGTACATTGTCTACTAGGAGATCATGGGACTCACTTGAATAAGCAGATTCACCATGAAGCTGTTTATTGAACAACTTTATATTACTTTACATTAACTCTGATTTAATTTTTGGATTTCTTTTACAACAAATTTTTAAATAATACCATAACCCCAAACTGGTACAGCTGCCAGGCTGCAATGAAATATGCTATGTAACTTTTGGTGACAGATTCTAAACATATTTACACTTATTTTACTGAGAGTTCAAGATTAATCTTTTAATATTAGGATATGTTGATGCAAAACTCCATATCTAAATGTATTGATAAATGTTTATATAAACAAGTGGTTTACATTGAAATCCATTTATTATAATTTCCAGAAGTATGAATTTAATTTGTAATGATTTAATCTCTTTTGGAAGAAAAAAATCTACCACTATCCCAGTTCTCTAAAGGAAAAGCTTGTCTCCATGTCAGATTCCAAACCATGAACAATTAAAAAAACAAAAACAAATGAAAGCAATGTTATATTCATCCAAACTATCAAAAGAAATAATGAACAAACCTGGAAAAATAAAATAAATAAAATTGTAAGACAAAGTATGAACATATACTGTAATTAGGTCGGTGGTAAAACACAGGATTGGTTTCCTAAAGATTCTAGAATATTCAATTAAACTTTGGAGATTTTAGAGAGTCCCTATCAATCAAAATAGACAATACTGAACTAAATGGACAAATTGTTTAAGTTCAGGCTAAGGTAGTTTCTGTTGATACCCAGCTCATTAAAAAGAGTAATATCATTTCCTAGACTTAGAAGATTCTACTACAGAAATGGGAAGCAATGAGCTCATTGATGCTTATGGTGTTTCATATTCAAACTTTAGATTCAAACTTGTACTAACAATTTCAAAAACTCTTGATCAAGTCAATCTAACAAGCAAATAGATCTTTCTGTGCAAGTTATTGAGCATAAACAGAAAAAATGTTGCCATGCCCGCTTTGGACCGGGCTGTCTGTATGTGGTTAGCACATGGTTCTAACTCATTTGATTCCAAAAGTTACATGGTCCTTCACAGGGAAAAAAGAAATCTTCAAAAATTCAACGTATGTGATTCAGTAACTTAGTTGCTCATTTAAAAAACAGATTACTCATTTTTTTGAGCATTCTGAATGTGCTCAGGCTGGAATGACCGCTTGACAGTTCTTTTCTACAGAAGTACATTGGAAAATGTTCCCAATTCTCAATTTTCATTTCTACTTTTCTATGTTCTTGAAAGGTGTTACACTGGACAAACCCTTAATGTTAAACCCTTAATTCAAATGCTGTATCTAGGGCAGAGGTGGATGTAATACATTTAAAAAGAAAAAGGGACCCCCTCCCAAGTCCAGGCGTTATGCATATGAAACTGGCTTCATAACTATAGCCTAACCAGCATAGATTCCTCCTTTTATTCTACAAGGTTCCTATGAAAATTTATCATTTACTGCACACATAATTCTTGCTCTACACAAGCCAGTTCAAGACTACAGGTAGTCCTCAACTTACAACAGTTCATTTAGTGACCATTTGAAGTTACAATGGGATTGAAAAAAAGGAATTTGTGACCATTTTTCACACTTATTACCATTGCAGCATCCCCCATAGGAAAAAAAATCAGATGCTTGGGAACTGACTCATATTTATGACAGTTGTAGCATTCTGGGGTCACATGATCACCTTCTGTGATGTTCTGACAATCAAAGTCAATGGAGAAGCCAGATTCACTTAACAATCATGGTACTAACAACTTCAGTGTTTCACTTAACAACTGTGGCAAGAAAAGTTGTAAAACAGGGCAAAACTCACTTAACAAATGTTTCACTTAACAACGGAAATGTTAGGCTCAATTTGTGGTCCTAAGTCAAGGACTACCTCTATTTAGAGACATGATGAGTTACCTTTACATGGAGATATAAGTAATGATGCCATTGGTTGAGCTAGGATATTTTCCCCAAAAACACAGGAAGAAAAGAAAGAAGGAGATTATTTTACCTAAAATAATTATTTTGATGCCAAACATCAGTAATTTAAACTTCTGGACTCTGAGAGGCTTTAGAGTAAGTTATTTAAAAGCAGTTCTCCAAATATTTCTTTATGCGTATTATTATATTGTGAGAGAAAGCTTCTGTAGATAGCTTCCTTGTGTAAGCAAATCAGAGTCTATGGATACCATTATACAAATAACCCTTCCAAATAGTTTCCTCAAGATAGCCAAGTTAAACAAAGAACCAACCAACCAATAAACAATTTAAAATGGTCATAAACTCACACTGTCATCAAAATTCCTTGAGTCTTTGAGTAAAAAGTGTGTGAAACCATGTTTTAAAAAAGATTTGGCCATCCTGTGAGATTCAACATGTATATATAATTATTTTTATTTAACACACGAACTATGGGACCTCTACAGATTCTTACCAAATATCACTGCTTCGTTGACTATAAGCTGAGAATAACTAACTTAAAGAATACCTATGTTATTTGTCTTTTGTATGTACTTCTTATGTATTTGCTGTGGTTCTTTTCCTCCCCATTCCTAATTTTAATAAAACTGTGGCTTAATGCAATGTGTCAACCAAGCCCAAGACTGTCAGTATCCATATTACATAGTGCCATGCTCACTATGTTGACCATAGAGCTCAATTAGTGATTTTAGGCCAGCCACTGTCACTCAACCCTAGCTACCTTTTATGGTTGCTATGGGCAAAATCTGATCCCACATAGTTTGCTGAGCTCCCATAGAAAAGTCTGAATAAAAATAGAATAGATTTAAAAATGTATAAAAGGCAGGAGAAAAGAAATGCAGCTGCTTAGGACAGAAGGAACACCTGTGATTAAAATTGAGTTGTACAGCTTTTCCTTTAAAGGAAATTGTATCTCTGGCTTCCAGGAAGTCTTGATGTTATAAGGAAGGCATGACTGGGCTATCTAAAAGACACCTGCTTGCCACAAAATAAGTCAGATGTTTTGGTATTTTGTTACATGCCAGCGAGTCTTTTATCTTTATTGACATTAGCCTGTAATTAGCACAATAGTGTACTGCCTTCAGTGAGGCTTTCCTTTCATTCCTCAAACCAACAGACCCCTAGCCAGTGGCATCAGGCCTAGAAGGTCCCATTTTTTTTATGCATTGCCTTTTGCCCAGGGAAATCCATGGTGCTCTACATATAAGATAAGATAACTTTGTCATTTTTTTTAAAACTGTGAGCACATTAAAAATGAAATTCTGTTGCCTGCTCTCAAGTAAAAGTGTATATCTACTCACATACATGCTATATACATACATACATACACACATAAATATAAATAAATTACTGTCCATTTTGAATACATAGTGGAAAGAGGAAACTTGAGAGTTCATAGGGTTGATGCTGTATGAAACAAAACTGTGACTGAACCTAGACGTTCTGCTTTGGATATCACGAAGCCTCATCCCAGAAGGTAACAAAGAAAACAAGTTGTGAAGAGGATGTATAGCATCCCAGACAATCCTGCGGAGCCTGCTCAAGCATAGCTTACGTGCTATGTACTGAATAGAAGTGAACTAACAACGATCTTTTCTGCCATCCTTACCACTCTCTGTACCACCTTCCTGTCCAAAGCAGTAATGCTTCCAAAGCAGACAGTAATTCAATATGACAGGATGCTCTTGATCGTCCCTTTATAGAAACTGGTATGGACAGGGAAAGAAAGATATATTTTTCTCATGTGACACAGAAAACGTAGGAGCTGCTGTGCCCATTTCGTCAGTGTCTCACTGTTGAGCGACCAAGTTAGCCTACTCGTTAGTTGCACACCCAGAAACCTGATGCTGCTAACTACCTCCACAGGTGACTCATTCATACATAGAGGTATGTGGCTGTGCTTGCCTTTTCTGAAATCGACAACAATCTCTTTAGTTTTTCTTACATTTAAAATGAGGCTGTTTTTGTTACGCCAGTTCACTAAACCCTCTACCTCCTTGCGGTAAGCATCCTCGCTGTCATCTTGAATAAGGCCCACTAACATTGTATGCAGAGAAAGCTTAGTACCTTATGTAAAATGATATAATCTTTCTTTCCTTTGTGGTTTTCTCATTTGAAATGGCCATATATGCAAGTTCAGAAAATGCAGGAAAAAATATAGCAGTTTTTCCTTTCTTCTATATTTTAAAATCTATTTTGTCACTTAGATGTTGAATCTATAAGTGTGCATCTACAAATCCTGTCTTTCAACAAATATAATTGAAAAGGCCCAATATATGTATGGTGCCCATAATTTAATTTCAACATCAAGTGAAGACGGGGAAATTTGACCAATCTTTTGATTAAAATTAAACAGTGTTAGTAAATCACTGCACTGTTTTATTGATTACATTCTGCTCTGATATCCATTGAGAGAACAAATATTAAATATTTAAATAAAGAAAATCATGTCACCAGCTTGACAAAACAGGAAACTGTATTTAACTGAAGACTTCCTTGTTTTTTGTTTGCTCAAGAAAAGAGAGAAGTAAAAGTGTGTAAGTGAAAGGTTCATTCATGGCTTGATATATTAAGCAGCAATATAATAGTATGAACTTTCCCAGTATGATACATTTTATAATATCCTTGAAATTATTATTTCATATCAAAACCAAAAGGTCTTGAAATCAACATTTCACTGTACAAATAATCTCACAAAATGATGTTGGCAACATAAATTTAAGATATTTCTGTGTTATGTGAAATTCTGAATGCAATGATGAAAAAGATACAAGGCTTAAATGTAGATTTTTTTTATGCCTCAAATTATATACAATGAAATACTGTATACCATATGTTTCATATGTAAAACATTATATTATACATTCACAATAATCGTTAAGAGGTTTCTGAATAATGTTATATTTCTCACCTAAATATTCTCAAAATAGAAAGCTCTTCCACCAACTACTTCTAGTAAAAATGGTACTGTAGTACACATCATACCTACATTTTAATAATTTAGAAAGTAATAATTGATAAGATGCCTAAATTCTAATGATCAACCATAATATATAGAATATTATAAACTATTTTGAAACTTTCAAATAATTTTGAAATAGCAGCATAGCAGGTGAAGAAAATTTGATGTAATTAATAATGTTAAAAAATAGAGTTTCAAAATAAGTCATTAATAGTTGTTTTCAGCAAAAAACGTTATAAGGATAAGGATTCAATATTGATAAATGGAAGATTTTGATTTTAAGAAATTTAGACACAGTTCACCCCTTAAAAACAAAATGAAGCCTAGCTATGGCTCTTCATTAGAAATTTAGATGGAAATCTTCTATGCAATTTTCACCTCTGTTTAGAAAGAAATTGTTACAGTGCTTATGTGGAAATAAATTTGGAATCAGTGATGGGTATTTGAACAAGCATACAAAGTTGAGACAAATTTTGTCTACTTTCCCAATCTTCACTGCCTCTCCCCTTCATATCTTAGGTTATATTGCAGATACAAGAGGCAATTCAAAAGGGCACAGCTGAAATCAAGTAATAACTACCTGGTACCTCCATTGTTTTGAGGCACCAGTTCAGATTTCAATACCAAGAATAGACCAATGCAGTAAGACAGTATTTAGCAAGTTCTAAAGTTGAATGATGTAAGTGGTAGGTCAATAAATACTCACTGTAATTCTTTTTTTTAAAAAAAAACTACATTAATTATGAATTAGGATAGTGTCTGTGTGTCTTTCCAATTTCTCGCTATCTTATTTTTACATAGTTGTTCTTATTCAGAAAAATTGAAGCTGTCGGTGAGAAAATTATTTTAAAGCCTTAAAGTTACCTATTATAGTGCAGACATAAAACTTCAGCTGTAAACTTGAAGTGCTCTAACAATCTAAATATTAAAACAAAGAGATTTTGTGAGACTTTAAAGATCAGCTTTTGACAAAATATAAAGTTTCGCTATAACAGATCTGAAGGTGCCACAAGGCTCTCTCTTTCACTGCTACAAAATAGAATAGGTCATTCTCAGATAGCAAACATCAACTGACTTAACCAGTACTATACTGATTCTAATATTTCACCAATCACTGTATATCTGTATCCTATTTTTTTTTCCAAGCAGCTGAAAGTAACATTTCAGCTTGGAAGAATCTATAAAGGCTAAAATAAAAAATAGAACCTTTCTAAGGCAACTCGTTGCTCTTCAGAACGAGATTCAAATGGCTACCTAGAGTTCCTCTAATTAATTAATATGCTGCCCTTCTATAACAGCATAATACAAGGATTAAAAGGTAATACCAAACATTTGAAAATTAAGAAAAAATAAACAAAGACTAAAAAACAAGGAACGGGAAATATGGGTGTGGAGATTTCTCTGTAACCCACCAGTCACCTCCAATGCTGAGCACCCCAACGGATGATTTTGTCTGTGTAATTTTTATTTTATTTTGCCTGCATTGAGTGATTTACAAAACCTGGCCTCAGACCATCAAAAGTTTTCTCTGGCTAGTTTTACTTTCACACCAGGAAAACATTCCAACGATTAATCTACTGTAACTATCCACCATCAAGTCCCCTAGCCTGCAAAAAAGGGAAAAGAAGCAAGAAGCAAGCGAAGTATTCGCCAATGCTTTATCTAACTCCTGTATCTTGTAAGCAAGCTTCTCTCCAGATGTGGTTTTCTGTCCGACTACCCAGAAAGAAAATACTTTCTTTGGCCCCAGGGGCTCAAGGCAACGCGAGTGAGGAGAAACGGTTAATTTAAGGAACAGTCTTCGTGAGGCCTCTGCGCCTTGATCTCTGCCCTCTCACGTAGAGCAAGCGGCCGGGGGCCAGGGGCCGTCTTGCTGACCTCGATCCGAGAGAACCCGACCTCGCGATCCGAGCGCTTACCGGCCATGGTGGGACCTTTTCCCGCTGAGGCTGGCGTCTGCGGAGCTGCTTTTCGTTCAGGCAGCAGCCTCCGTCTTGTCGGTTCCGCGTCTGGTCTTTGCTTGTCTGGGTCCGGCAGGCTCGGATCTTCCTCTCTGTGCGCTTACTCGTTGTAGTCAGGGAATTTCCCGAGACGTAGGCAAAACCCTTCCCCGATGTCTGTCAGTGAAACAATCACCTATAACTTTTCTTTCTTAAATGTCAAAAGAGGGACCGCCTCCCGCCACCTCCTCGGTTTCCAAGCCTACCTGTGACTTCACGTTCGGGCTGCAAACGCCTTAACGTGAGGAGGCTGAGGTTACGCCAATCGCTGGATTGCGGCGAGCGCGCCCCTCCTTTTCGTGGGTGTCGGGGGTTGCCTCACTGCAATTCACACCCAAGCCCACCGAGCTGTGGTCAGTGACCTTCGCTTTGCTCACTTCTCACCTTTTGAGCCTCCCTCTCAAGAAGAAGGGCCAACACGTGTTTGACTTGGTACAAGAGACTGGTCAGACCTGGTTGGAACTTGGATGGGAGACTACCAGGAGATCTCAGCGCTGTACACTAACTAGATAGGGAAGTGGGGGGGAAATATTCCCGGAAAAAAGGGAATGAGGAAACCTTTCCTTCTTGTTGCCAGGATACTGCAAGGAATGTCTGTTAAGTCAGTAGGAGATTAAGTTAACTGAAAGGAAACTTTACTGCTCCTAATTTTTTTCATTGTATATACTTTAATTTTTTTTTACAAAACATAAAATATATTTAAAAAAAGAATTGAAAAGGAAAAAGGGGGAGAGTGCAAGAAATAAAGGGGGGAAAAAGAAAAGAACTTCCAATTTTCGTTAATAGAAACATTTGTCCTAAAATTCAATAGAGCACAGTATTTCTATATTCATAAACAGTTAATTGTCAAATCCTAAAATAAAAATTTCATTTCTATAAGTGATCATCATATAGAAACAAAACTAGATAAAGTGTTTTCTTTAATCAAAGTAGTTAGTTTTGCCATCTCAGCCAATTCCATTAACTTCAGGTTAGAGAAATCGTGCTGATATCATACATGGATACGAAGTCCCATGTTTTTTCTCAAGCTGCTTACCCATCAAACCTAAAAGAAAAATCTCTGCTTTCAATTGTACACTTGATTTATTTAATGTAAATCTCTAAGTTAAAGCGCTTATCCAATCCCAAAAATTCTTAGCTTTCTTACATGTCCACTAAAGGTAATAAAAATAGGTACCTTTGGACCAATTACATTTCCACCAATATCCAACTATGCCAATTTATAATGTGTTAAATACCAACGATACATCATCTTATAAAAATCCCTTACTACTACTTATTGAACCACTGCTTGATCAGGAGTTTGGCAAGAAACCGAAAGATGAGCTAAGACGATAATTCCCATTGATCAATTATTCAGAAGTTCTGCTTCCCAATTACTAAGATTAAATTGTGGATATGATTATGATATATAATTATAGAATGGAGATATCTGCATACTTATAATTATTGTAGGTCAGACTTTCTCAAACCTGTGCTCAGGGTCTCATTTCTTTGATAGTTATATTGGCTCACCCCCTTTTCTCCATATGATTGATGGCAAAGATGATCTGTGATTTTGTTTTTATCATGAACAAACTTCTTTTCATTACTGCCCACTAACATGTTTTTTTAAAAAATGTTGCTCACTTTTGCTTTGATTTATTTTATTGCCTTTACAGTCTGCCTTATCTTTGAGAATTCGAGACAGCTTGTAAAGGGGGTCTTACAATGTTATAAGTAACTAGTAACCACCATCTAACACAGGGGTGTCAAACTCATTTTGGTCTGGGGGCCGAATACAGCTTAATCTGATCTCAAGCGGGCCGGGCCAGTAAA